>JANSTQ010136233.1:1253-23008 GCA_026167885.1 Bergia puertoricense
TATTATTATTATTATTATTATTATTTGTATTTAATATCATTACTATTACTGATATTATTTCTACAACGAGTTGCCCTTCTTTACAGGAACTCCAGATGTAACAGTCTGGACAATTAACACAAGGTAGTGAATGGTAGCAAATGATGACAAATGATAGTGATTTATGGGCATTATGAAGAGTACTAGAGCAGCGAGGCTGACGGACGTCAAAGTTACCTATGAAGGAGTTAACATACCGACTTGGAAGTTTCCTGGTTCTTTTTGAGCATTCGATGAAGCTCTTGAAGGGCACCCACCCACTTGATTCTTTCCACGTCACTGTCTGTCAGAATCAGCTGTGTCAGCGACTCGCCAGGGGGGTTCATTTGGGATGCTGTCACCTGAAACAGGATTTTAACATTAGTCACAAACAAACGCTTCAATAAAATACCACCATTGAAATGACTGATGCCAATAGAACACGTTCTTATTGGTCAAAGTTACGAACACGAAACACTGATGCCATTACGTCGATGACTACAAACAATTACCCGAAACAAAATATACTTACCCTGAATATGCAAGTGAGTTCCTTCTTGTTTGCATGTATTGCATCAGATGCCAAAACGCTACTGACAGAAAACTCTTCATCCCTACAACATGCAGTAGAAACGAAGTTTAACTGCGAATAACTTAATTTAACAAATATAAGGTAAAAATACATAGATAGTTTAAAATATTGGTGGAAACAACAAACGTTTTCGTCTATTTGACCATCTTCAGGTTGTGAATGCAGGGTGCAAATAGCTAAAACTATATACAGTTGAAGGTGAGAAGATTAATTAGGTTAACTTAAGTGATTCCTTTGGGATATAGAGTCAAATGGAAGGTGGAGATTTGTTTGTTCAGGGACGGTTGGTGTCTTCAATTGTTCGTTTAATTTTCTAAAACTTGCACGTGGTGAGTATTTTCCATGTGAAAGAGTGGGCAGGATTAGCATACAAATGGCGTGCAGGTTCCGTGGCGACGATAAACTTAAATCTTGTATCGCTACACTGACTTCTAGGAATAATAAAGATGAGATAAGTTAAATTTTTTAAATTTTGAGAAAATTTTTAACTTTCGAATTTTGCGAAATTAAGAACAATAAACACTGCAACTCTTAAAGACACTCTACATGAGTGGTCACAATTTAGAATTTTGGCAATCGGTTAAAAAGGTTAAAATGGGGACTTTGTTGTCTGTTTTCTTTTCAAAATTGTCTTTAGTGCCTTCACGTCGAAAACATATCTAATTCACCAAAGATAGTTTAACGATATAAAGGAAAACTTCTTGGATGATAAGCCTTAAATTTGTACAATGGAATCTTCAATCCAGAAGATGATCTCCTTCTAACCTGGACTGTTCTCTATTTTAGGACGATAACTTACAGCTTTTGTTACTATATGTTGAGCTTCAAATTGTCACAACTTCACTAGTTTAGTCCTTAGCATAGTAAACAATCATTCTCTGATACCTTACCTCATATCAATGACTTGAGTAGCCGATTGTGAGATTTGAGGAGGTCTATCGCCAGTCACATCAAACAAGAACAATTTGAAGTCACATACAACCGCAAACTGTCGCTGCCATCCTTTCTTGATCCCACCAGGTTTAGGAATCCTGACAATACCTTCATAGGCTGTACCTACTCCACTGTCAGGGTCAATACCTAGGGGTCTCTTGGCTGTAAACAAAACAGTTTCATGTACACACATTAGTAATTACACACTATAAATTATAAATTATAAACTACTAAAAGAGAGACCATCACCAAACATCTCAGTCCGTATTTGAATGCCTAGCTGAAAATTACATCTGCGCTTATATTGTGACATGAAATTACTCTGTATTATCATAAAGTAGACGTTTGTTTCGTCAAATTACTAAACACTTAGTAAATACTTCAAAGCCGATCGATACTGGTCATGATAGTAATAAAAACTGGTCTAACAAAATGGTAAAATTTTAAGACATGTAAATGTTTAAAGCATATTCAAATACCTTGAGTTTTCGACTTTGCTTCAAACTTGATCAAAGAATGTGCAAGAAAACAAAAGTAGTTCGTTTTTAGTCAGATGTAAAACTGATTACTTTTGCTTTCTTGCACATTCTCTAATGAAAGCTGCAGTAAGCATTCGAAAATTTAGAAAACTTTTTCAAGTCTGTTTTACAGTGCAGCTACAAAAAGCAAAAACGATTTTTCGCAGTTGTACCATAAATACTAAGCCGAATATAGCTCGTCACCATTTCACGGTAGGTAGCAACAAACAACTTTAGTTCAAGGAAATAAATTAACAAGATATGGCTTTTACAACTGGTTCGTACCTTGAGCTGGCGGAACTGGGCAGATTGGTGGCGCCTTATCTGTACACGTAACGTGGCAAGAATAACTGCAGACTAAAAACATACAACAGCAATGAATTGCATTAATAACAAAGTAACCGAAAATCGTACTGAACAGAAAAACAATGTAACAACGTGTAGAGATTGTAACGAAAGATAGATGAATGGCCATTCTATACTCAGTTCGTTAACTGAATAGTGTAGTGGACTATTTTCAAGCAACGTGGCATCTTTCCAAGCCATATGGGTTTCAATATTTCTAAATAAAAGCCAGGGGGCGGGGGGCTTGGGAGATAGTTGGTACGAAAAGAACCCAGAAGGGAAGATCTTCCATAAATACAGAAGAAAGGCCTACTTCAGTTGATCGCTCTACAGTTGAAGACACTAAAATGAACTGAAAACTCTCCAGATTCTACTTTGTCTTAACAGATAAAGTATACGAAAAATCATGAAAACTCTTCAGGCTTTTATGTCATTTGAAGATGTGGATTTACAGTCAAGCCAAACATGAGTGTAGTGTACACCTACCTTCACAGACGGACCCTTGTCTCACAAGGCCAACCATAAGCGATGTACACTGACTGCACTTGGTGGGAGTCGTGAATGTTCGCACGGAGAACTTGTGGGCTCGTGGCTGAAGGGACAGAAAACGAAGCAAGAAATCAAACATTGACTTCAGTGGTATTAATTTCAGGCTATTCACCGACGATATTTACCAAGTTAACCAACAACACAGCGAGGCATTTTTCTGTCTGTCCAAAATGTGTTTCTAACCTGTAATCGTATATTTTTGTGATCTCAAATTCACAAAATCCACGACACAAAAATCTGCAAATGGCCTTAAATTGAATGGGCCTTAAAACTTTCCAGTACATTCTATGATTTATTTTATTTTTTGAGGATTTATATGACCGTAAGAACCTTGAATAACTATTAAAGAAATAAATATTTCTCTAATTAAATTTTAATTTAAATCTTTAAACAAGATCTTCAATCAACTCTACGCTGACCATTAGATACAAAAAAATTAAATTCCAGGATTTTTCCAGAATTGTCCATGGCCCTATTTTAGAAAATCTAAAATCTAAAATGTACCAAAAAGTAATGGGTCGTGACGCTGTTTTTCATTAAAGGGATCCTCGGTTGAAAATCACTTTAATCTCTGATAAATCTTTGGTATTGCCTTAATCCAAATTGACAGATAAAAATCGGAAATTATGTTCGCAGAGCTAACGCCAAGCGATTTAGTTTGACTTTTTCTTGCATTTGAATACCCCGCGTGCCGCCATCTTAAATAGTGACATACAACGGTTGCGGTACCAGGCTCCTCCCTTAGCGAATACAATGAAAGTGAGCGACAGGGACCTGGCACTGCAACCGATACACGTGCCATTTCTAGACGGGGTCACGCGGGAAATTCAAACTCAACAAAACGGTAAACTAAGTCGCTTTGTGTTAGCTCAGTGAACAAACTTATCGATTTTTAACTGTCAATGCGGATTTAAGCGATGTTGAAGATTTATTTGAGAGCAAAAGTGTTTTTCAGCCGTGGATCCCTTTCAATATAATTTTGATTGTTCACGTACAGATAACACTTTTCATGACTCTTCATAATCAATTTTGGTTTTCTAGGTTTTCCTGGCCTTGTTTTTAAATGTCGAAATTCCATGATCCATTGAGCCTTGTAAGATGCTACAACTTACCATTGCCGCACTGGAAGTTGTTGAAGACATAGACGCAGTCCTCATTGACATCCCCTGCAAGAACAAGAATATTTTAAATGAGTTTTAATACCACGTAAACAAAATGGCAAATAAATATTAAACCCTAAATAAATGCCAGTGATCACACTTACTGATTGAGATACTGTGCTGGGTGACTGAGGTGGCGAGGAGCTTATGTCACTTTCATTCTCCTGAAAACAATCAACAACACTGGCCTTAGTAGTTTCTACATATTCCTTGGGCCCGTGGAAACAGGTTGGGAGGATTTGACTTTTCATCTTGGTGACTTTGCTGTTTCCGATAAGTTCCTTCATTCTTATTATCAAATTGTTTTTTATACTGATGGTGATAATCTGGCAGAATTTAAAATTTACCACGATCTCGGTACTTCATAACCTTGGATTCGACCTCATACTGCTGTTTACCCGCTAGGTAACAGAAAACAACGAAGTAATTTAAGTGACCCTTGATCTGAAATTCAAATTAATTGGGTTTTATGCATTATGTGATGTGGGCCAATTGAAAAAATGATGATCTTAATTACATATTTTCGATAAGGATTGTTATTCAACACGCAAATTTGTGGCCTGTTGATTGCAGTTTCTAGTCGTCTACTTGTCAAGTAATTGGCATCAATATGTGATAGTAAGACAAACAACCAAAGCAGCAGTACAGATTAATGCGATTCCAAAAATTCTACGAAATACTGACCTCCAACAACTGGCTCAAGCCAGGAGCTTGCTGGTCTTTCAAGAAGGAAATGAACGACGTCTCACCTGAAAATATTGTAACACTTAGGATTGTAATTTAGAAATGTAAACAATTTATTGTAAACTACAATTCTTGAAAAAAGGGGATCCAACCCAATTTTATTGAAAAGTTGGACACTGTTTACACTTTTATTGAAAAGTTGGACACTGTTTACACTTGTCTCTGCACACAGTACTGCCCTAGTGGCTCGGTTTTACAATTTCACACTTTTTTGACGTTGTCTCCAAAAGCAAAGTTCCACACAGTAGGTCCATAAAGCAAACTGCACTGCGGTAGAACTTCCTTTCCTGAAAAGGGAAGGATCTTATCTTCCAAAGGACTGCGATTTTCTGCGTCAGTTTCTTATGAAGCTGTTTGACGTGGTGGAAGCTCAGCTCGTCAGTAATAGTGAAACCCAACGGTTTTGGAATTTACTTGTTATATTTCTGAACCATTTACTTTTAGGTGAAGGAAGCAGTTATCACCAGAATGCACTTCGTTTTACTGTCGCTGAGGACCATCCTGTTTTTAACCGATCAAACCTTAGTTTCTTCTAGGTCTTTCCGTAGATTCTTCGATATAGTTTTCGGTTCTGCATTCGAGGTGTTTAATGTTTTAATTTCCAATCTGAGCATTTCTTGGATCAGACTCACTCACCTCCGGCCTTTTGAGCTCTTGCAAGCTTCAGCTGTTCTATCTCAGCCTGTAGCTGCTTTACCTCTTCTCTCAGTGTGTTGCACTGAGCCTCGGACTCGCTTAGCTTCCTACGAACCAACACAAAGGATTGATTGGTTCACTAATTAAAATCATTTTGCCACTTTATTTTGATGTGCCTCGACATTTCTTTGGTATTGTAGAAGGCACGTGGAAAACAGGTTGACAAGGATGACCGGTTGGACTGATAGATGGGACAAACACAAACAGATGTATGAATGAACCATCAGGCTACATTTAAAATTGATCACTTCAGCATATTTGCCATACATTTAATTTGGTTGACAGACAGTTAACCAAAGTAAAACATATTTATTGTAATTACCGCATAAGATGAAATTAATAGACCATGGGTGCAAATTTGTCCTGAACATAGTCGACAAAAATCCAGATGACAAACCTCTCATTGGCCACATTATTGGCTTTCACACGTCCCAGCTCTTCTGCCAGTTGTTGTTTGGCTTGCACCTCAGCCTGAAGGTTGGCTTGCAGTGTGAGCAGCTCAGACTTGTCCATCTTCTGAGATCTCCTCATCTGCCACTGGTTCTTTTCCCCCTAAATAAACATAATGTCATTTATGCACTAGTCTAAAAAGCACACAGAAAGTGCTCTAATATGTATCAACATGAAATCTTTAATAGCACAGATTTCACTTCATTGTGCAAAAAACGAAGCAAATGAAATAAGATTAATATGCAAACAACAAACTAACTGCAAGGTAAACCACTGTATATCAGTATTACACCAATTTTGATTTACATTTAGGAAGCAGTTTTCACAATGCAGTGGCAAGGTAATTAATACAAATGATCATTGGACGAGTGAGATCAGTACTACATTTCAACAAAACATGAACACCAAACACACATACCCTGGGGATGGTAGCATAACCTGATGACTTGAGTCCTTCAAGCTCCTCTGTCATCTTACTTGCCAAGGCTTGTAGGTAACCTCTGGCCTCCTTCTCATCACTCACCCTACATTGAAACAATGACTGTGTTGTTAGAACTAGTTTCCTGCTAAACGAAAAAGTGTGGGCGAAAAAAAGACAATAGGGAAAATTGCATATATTTTCATCTTATGAGTAAACAAGTCATGAATCACGAGTCACTGAGTCAACTCCAAAATTTCTCTGAATCAGATATGTAACCAGTGTTTCAAAACACATTTGTTACCCATTAGAAACGTTTTTAAAATACACGAAAAGTATCCTAACCCCAATGAATCAAAAGTCATGTATATTAAGGATCCAAACCCCAACTCCAGCCCCAACCCTAACCTTAAACCTAAACCTAACCAAAATTTTTAAACCCTTAAGCTAACTCTAACTTTAACTATGTTAACCCAACCTTTTCTTTCCATCGGCTCACCGACTTATAACTCATGGCTTGTTCACTCATTTGATTTACAAAACACTGGTCATCTAGCTAACAATTACCCCCCTAGGTCTCCAAAGACGATATTTCTAGAAATGCTGAACTGTGCAAATAGTACAATAATTAAGACATACATGAAAAGAATAACTTACCACTGTATAATCTCAGATATCTGTGCTTCCCAGTGTTGAACTGCATCTTTCTTCTCACTTGTCTCACGAAGTTCTTCCTCCAATCTTCGGTGATTAGAGGTACTTCTGTCCAATGTCTCGGTTAACTGCAAGAATTATATTTTGGCAAAAACCTCTATTATATTTTGGCAAAAACCAACTCAACAACTTCAAAGGCGAAACAGACATCCTTGGAGAGCATACGGTAGTAGTTTAACTAAGCAGCAAACATGAATTAAGCAAAAACTGGTCTTAGTCAGACTAACAAATGATACGATGAAATGTTACAATTACTTAAGGTCAAATCACTCTGTCATACCTACCTTATCATTTTCGGCTTGTAACTTTCTGTTTTCTTCTTGCAACAAGTTCTTGTCCCTTTCAAACTTTCTTTTAAGTTCCTCCATAACTTCATTTTGATCATTTAGGCTACAAAAAAAGTGATATCAATAAATGGAGTAAATGAATCTAAAGAGAATCACAGTAGTACCACAACATCAAACAATTTTCAACAACTTGAAACTAAAATCAAATTATTTAATGACATGTTTTCGTGTATTTAAATTCCTACCAACCAATTTAAAATATATATTAAATAGTTATTTCGAATCAATAGCAACATTCTAACACAGGAAACATTCTTGAAGGACTCAACTTCATGTCAAAGCAAGTCCATATTGCCCCAACAGGTAAAACAGCAATTTCAGTTTCTTCAAAGTAAAGTGTTCCTCTTTAGATTAATGCTTTTCTAATACTTAGTATTCAGCTGTACAGAGCTGAAACCTGACAATCGTGTGCCAGAGGTGGTAGCTGACAGTACTAAACCATCACAGTCCATCACAAATTGTTGCTGGTTACCGCCACTTTCACATTACTATGCTTGCCACTGGCATGCCACACTGCAAGATATTTTTTGGTCTTACCTTTCAGTTCTCGCCTGGTTAAGCTTTGATGTGAGGGCTGCAACCTATAAAAAACAGTTGGTGGCTATGAAGATCTATTTTACCTAACTTAAATTACATTGTCATGAAAGTTATTTATGTTATTCACAGAAGGCAAACATCAGAGTAGAGAGATGAACATTAATTCCGTAGAATGCTAACTAAACAAAACTGGTATCAGCCTTGGAGAAATCATGAGCAAAGTGAGAAATTGTGTACAACTGTATCAAAAAAGGTTGGATCATTAATTATGCATTTGTGAACACTTCATTTGTTTAGATGAGGTATTTACTCTCTGGTAAACAAAAAATCACTGCGCTTTGTATCAAAAACTATTTGATTGTCCAAGTCTATTATTTCTGAAATAGAAACTTTTGATCTATAATGAGAAAAACCTTTTTTTAAATAGCTGTAGACACTATTTGCAATCTCTGAACAGTCAACATAATCTGTAACTTACCTCATTCTTCAGTGAAACCCGAGTTGATTCTGTGTCTTGCAGCTTTTCTGCCAGATCCTGCAAAGGAAACAGGAACAGAAACTTCATTCCACTCCATGAGTACACCCCTCTATTGATGCATAGTTTAAAGAGAGCCCATCTGGCCCCAACAAAATAATTCCAAAATACAAGTGTATACATTTCTGCTTGTTACATGCTGTTGCAGAATAATTACTAGAACTGATAATTAGCTACATGTAGCTGACAGTTACTATTTTTAAAAGCTCCAATAACGTTAAGGTGCATAAAACATGTTACCTTTTTAGATCAAACAATCAGAAATATCTCACTTCCAAAGTTCAAATATTCCACTTTACCTGTACTTCTGCAGAGTGTTTGGTCTTCAGTTGTGTTGACATCTCCTCATACTCCAGCTTGACCTTCTCCATTTCAGCTTTTAACCTGGAGATAGATAATGAAGAGGATTATAATTATAATCATGGTATGATCGATGATATTGAAGATGCTAACAATTTAATATTCAGATGCTGACATTGCTGATGATGATGACAAGTATATATAAATGATGATGGTAATGTCATGATGACAATAGTGCCAGACAACGATGGTGATGGTGAGACTAATATTGATAACATAGGCAAAAAAGGCTGGTAACCTGGGAGAACAAGAGCGGGAAGCGAGAAAATCAGATAATTGTTTTTAACAGTACAATGGGCATTTACTTTGATATCTCTTGTTGCTGTTCTTCATAAGTTGTGTCAGTTGTAAATGGCCTACCAAAGTTCCTTTGCTTTGCCTACAAATAATCAAATATGAATTATGTAATGTCCTTTCTTATATACATGTAAGCCACTTTAAGTTTACAAATGGAGGCATTCAGGAGATGAAGGAAGCTAGATAAATATATCACCCTCTTAACAGATTTATAAAACCATCATATGAAGCATATTTCATAAGGCTTGACTGTTGCTATAGACCTTGTGGAAATGGAGTTACTCATCAATCATCTTATGTATTATTCGTTACAAAAAAACTCACTTAACTTTGGTTACCTTTGTTTCAGACAGAAGAAATACTTGAGTATTCTTGATACTATTATACAGTCCAGCTCTGCTACTTCGAACTCTGTTAATTCAAACTCCCCACTATTTCGAAATCAGACCGAATTCCTTTGGCCATAAATTTTTAGTCATTTACTATTGGCTATTTCAAACCTCCGCTATTTCAAACTATTTTTCCTTTCCCCTGAGAGCTCAAAATAATGGGGTTCAACTGTATTTTCTTATATTTTCCAGAACAATCCAAAATTTAAGATAACAATCATAAGTGTGGAAAAAGAGCACTCTTAACAAAAACAACTGAAAGCAAAGTATTCTAACCTAACATCTCATTAATAATATCTCAGCACAGAGGAGTGGAGACAATTTGAAACGTTTTGCAAATGGTTAATCTGATAGCCCTTGTCCTTTTTCTTCAGTCACTTCAGGCTGATCCAAGAGTCATTAACATAATTATGAAGGTAGGTAAACACTCTTACCTTCAAGTACTCAATTTCTTCCTCCAGCTGTTTGTTGAACTATAACAATGGAGAGAAAAAGAATCAAACAGTTAGCAGGCCATGAAGTTAAAAACAAATATGATATCAATTGTTTTTGGCACTTACCATGCAGTGGCAGGCATGGATAAAATATCTCTCTTTCAACTGGGGGTTTGGATCACATGAGATTTTGCCCCAAGAACTATTAATTTTCTTATTAATTATTCTAACAACTATAAACATGACCATAATATTAAAATATAAAGCAAGAATTCTAAAGGAACCCACCTTGTAAAGCTACACACATTTAGTTAAGCATACTAGGAAAATAGAAGAGCATATTACTGCTTTTGACAACAATACAATGGACAAGCATAGAAAACTCTGGAAGAACTTTCAACCTGTAAATGAGTAGTGGTGAACATGTTTGTTACCCAAGGCATGTCTTTTACCAAATGAACATACCATTATAAAGTTTCATGTAAACTACTGAGCCTTCATAGTTTTACACTTTAAAATAGGCGCACCTCTAATATCAATAATAACCCACAAACGTAAAAATGTAAGATTAACATCTATAATAACCTGTAACACCACAAGCTCTGTAAATAAAGGGAAGTAAAACAAAATTTAAAAAAAGAATTCTGAAGAAAATCTATTAAACTCAATTCCTTGCATAAAGATATATTACCACTCTCTCACCAAACCCTAAACTCACACAATCCCCCTGCAACCCTCCAACCCAACTTGCTTTGTCCCAAACTACACCCTTTTAGATAAGAAATGTCAGTTACCTGTTCACTTCTCAACCTCAGCTTTTTTTCTTTGTTAGCTTCTGATGTGGCTTCTTCTACTTGGGCAGTCAACTGCAAATACATTATTACATTGGTCGATGAAGGACATCCAGAAAATATTGGGCAGAGGGGGAGGGGGGGAGGGGTGAAATCTCAGTATGCTTTTCCAATTCTCCAGAAAAAAAGGAGACTGTACATGTAGCATCCCCCCCTTCAGGAGCTTCCCACTTTGTGTCTGTCCACATTTCAACATAACCTTAGTTTTACATTGATAATCCATGACAGTTCCCGAGAACTGAAATACTTGAGACTAAATATTCCACTCAAAAGAGTGTGAGGCAAAAGGAGGCCTTACAAATCAACAATTTATTGGCCAGCACTCTTCTCACTGAATTTTTTTAAAATAATTGATTGATGAAAAGTTTAGATTATGCAAACTGCTACACTAAATTTCCAAGTGAGAGAACAATGTGGCATCAGGAGTCACACACTTACTGTCATATCAAATTTCACAACTTTATCATATTAAATGGTTAATGACCTGGAAAAATCCTGTAACTCCTATAAGCTAAATTCTGTGAACTTGGATTATCACTTTTATTTGCTTGCATATAGATCAGTCTAGTTTCCAAGGATTTCCAGAATTACTTGGCTTTCCATGATCTGCCAGATTTCCAGGCTTTCCTGGATTTCCAGGAATTCCCAAACGAAATTCCAGGCTTTCCAGGAATTCCAAGATTTCCCTGGATTTCCAGTCTTTCCCCAGATTTTTATATCCCTTTCTAGATTTCCACACTTTCACAGACTCCAACACATTTCTGGATTCCCCAGCTTTCACAAATTTCCAGAAATTCCCAGATTTTCCAGGATTTCCGAGCTTTCCCAGATTTTTTGGCTTTCCAGGGATTACCAGGCTTTCTCAGAATACATGAATTTCCAACCTTTTTGTTATTTTACTGGATTTCCAGGATTTTGGGTTGGATTTTCAAAACTGAAATTCGATTGACCCATACAAGCCCAGCAATATGCAATGCTACAACAACATGAATCCATTTAAAAGCAAACATTTTTCTCAATATTTCTGACTGAAGATTAACGACTGCAACTTTTTTTTCATTATTACTAACGAAATACAATTATTTTCAATATTTTCTAAACAATTTATTTGCCAATGTAACAATGTGAATGTCATAACATTCTCTTCATACCTGAAGAAAAAAGGTACCTTCATTATCAAGAATGAAGTTCATATTTGGAAATATTTGAATTCTGATTATTATTTTCATCCATACAACATTCAATTTATAGTTAATTTTCTATAATTTATACACACAAAAGAATGTTTAGTTCATATTCATGTCCTTACCTCTCGCTTCTTTCTGTCAGCATTTCTTATTTCTTGTCTTAAGCCATCCAACTTCTGCAAAGATCCCTCTGAAATAAAATTTAACAAAAATGGTGTGAAATTCTTAACTTCAAAAGCAGTCACATCTACTTCAGTTGCTGTTACACCTCTTCTCATTTCAATCCTTACAACTTTTTAATGATAAACTCAGATCAACAGACTAAATCAACATAGTGATCACAAACATGCACTACAAGAACTTACCCATCTCTTCTTCCTTTTCCCTCAACGTTCGAGAAAGTTTGGTCTTTTGTGACCTTATGTCAGCCAGTTTGTCATTCAATTCACTGAATTCAGCCATTGCCAGCTTCCTCTGACTATGAGCTTCCTTAAGCTCTTTTTGTTGGGCAGAAATTTTCTCATTGGCTTCATTTAACACCTACACACAACAGAAAGAAATAGTGATAAAAATGAATAAAAAATATTTCCCAAAACAGGGATCTCTGCTGGTTTTGATCAAGCCTCTGATTTTTACACCCACTGAAAAAAACAATATAACTGATATGATAAAATAGGGTTAGAACATATGCCCAAGATAAGGACCTGACTGTTTCACCAGTTACAAAAGCTCTCACAGCAATTCCACCACCTTCAACCTTCATTTTTATCCTCCTATTTTCCTACGATGTCAGTTATAGCAATGAAATCATAAAATATGTAAACCAGAAAC
Source organism: Bergia puertoricense (assembly GCA_026167885.1). Lineage (NCBI taxonomy): Eukaryota > Metazoa > Cnidaria > Anthozoa > Zoantharia > Parazoanthidae > Bergia > Bergia puertoricense. The sequence goes on from JANSTQ010136233.1 coordinate 14,159, forward strand.
TGCATTTGTTTCCAGAGTTAACATCTGGGTTCAGGATAAAGTGAAAATTCAGAACCAACTTTTAAACATTTAGCCAACACAATCCCAAACATACTGCCCAATTGAAATGGCAGGAACTTCTCCACAAAACAAATACCTTGAAAAACATATCTGTAGACCTTAAATTAGTTACCAGTACAGATTAAATAAAACTGCTGAAGGCTGGTAGCTTCATGAACACGAAAGTTGGGTTAGTTATTAGGGAATGAGTAGAATATAACCTTTTCAATTATTAACCTGTCATAATAAGTTTCTAAGTTTTCCAGGCTTAATTCTACACACTGTGTATAAACTTTCCTCATAAACAAGTGGAGAGAATTTGACAAATTATCTTAAAAACCTTTTCTGATCATTTCCCTTACTCTTATCACAAATACTACATGTACTTATTTTTCATTGACAATGTAACAGGATTGATTCTGATAAACTAGCTGGCTATAACTCGAAGGGCTAACATCTTGACATTAAATGCTACTATAAAAATTGAAAAACTATCAATGATAGTCATACTTACTCTTTCCAAATCTTCTTTCTCAAGTTTAAACCCTCTGTTCTCTCTGTCCATACTCCTGAGTCTTGAGCTCATGTCTACAACAGAACAACAAATTAATGCAATGTGCATTACATGTTTCAAGAGCCCTACTTCAAAGGTGACCTATAAAAAGAGAGATACAAAGATAACAGAGTACATGATAGCTGTCCTTTCTTCACTAATAAATTGCTTTGCTAGTCCTGATCCTGATTTGTCAATTTAGTTACTTAATGCTTTGTTCAGGTTTTGTTTGTGTTTTGTGTACTGGATTACTGGGTAATGGATGATATAGAGCACCAATTGCAAATAATGGGCTGCAAGATACTGTAAAATCTTGCTTATAAGCCATCCCTTGATCCACTCTCCTCTTTTGGGCTCATTGATTATGACACCTTCTCTTGACTACAGAAAACTAGTCCAGCTGTACGCACCCCATACAACTTTATCTCACATCATCATCAGAGAAAAACATACCAGTTTCACTTAATATGTTAAGTTTCATTGCATTTTGAAGCTTGTAATGTTTGTCATAAATTACCAGTTGGCTGAAATAATGTCCCACTGCAATGTTAAACTTCTTGATAAAGACAAAAAAGTAAAAATTCTCCATTTTTCTAGGTGTAGTTGGGGGAATTGTTGGGTTAACAGCAAAAGCCTTCCTCCAGATTAAAACCCCCAAAAAACCACTATAGTCAGGAATTTATGATAACGTACTGCACACAGAGTAAAGGAAGAACAGCAATATGTTACAAGGAATATTGGAAGTTAAGTGAATGGCTGGCAGACCACTGGCATTACCTTCCGTGCTGGTTTCTAGGTCTTTTCGTAATGTTAATGCCTCTTGTAGTTCCCTCTCAAGGTCAACATTCTGTGCTTCATATTCTGAAAAGACAAATGTATTTATAACAAGTAAGAGTATGCATGTGACTCAACAACCAGGGTTCACACACCTTCACATCTTTTGACCATCTGGTACTTTCCAGAACTTACTTTTGAGATCTTTCCAGGAGTTGGCAACATGTATTTTGAAACCACATCAATTAGAAATATGAACTGAAGGTTTTGATTTACCACAATTATCACAAAGTCAATGATTCTAAATAAACATTCGAAACAAAATGGGATTTCTGGTATTTTCTTTTGATCTTCCAGGGGTTTTCCAGGACTAAGGAGTCAGTTTCAAATTCAAGTGAATGGGTTTGACCGGTTCAGTCCAGTTTCTGTCGTGAGTTGTTCTTTGTCAGTTCCAAGCTTTTTGCAGTTGTAGTGAGTTTAAGGAATTTTATTCAGTCATAAATCACTTTATTCGTCTTATAAAAACAAATTATGACTTTGCAAATTTATAAATTTGTAAAACCAACCAGCCATACTAGACAACTTTCTGTTGAATAACATCTGATGTGTGTACACTGTATGATGTGTGTGATATTACTGTTACTAACCACTTGACCATTGATGAGCTGCTGATTAAAGCTGTACATCTATTTGATTAGAAACTCAAAACTATAACAAATCTTATAACAAAGTTACCCATTAGTTTCTTTTTCATGGTCATGATTTCATCTTTCAGTTTCTTGGTCTCCAAAGTATCAACCACTTTGGCCCGGGAGCTGCCGTCTACAGAATGGAGATCAAGTTGTTCTCTGAGAGCGTTAGTTGAATCTAGCAGGTAAAGAGATCACCACACTATTTAGTCACACTGCACACCATTTTTTATTAACAGTCACACCATAAAAAAAGATCGCTATAATACTGTTTGGTTTTTCAGAATCCCCTACACAATTTTTGGCTGAATTATTTTTCATTGGTTTCAAGGGGTCTTGAAAGGCCTTTTTTTAAAAAAACAGAATGAATGGGTTCAGACCCTATTCGCAAGGGTAGGGGGTACTAAACAAAAATTGACTGGGATAGTATCAATATTTCTGGAACAAGTACAGATTAAACTATTTATCTATATCTACCATACCTTGCAGCTTTCTGCAAAGATTTGACTTTTCTTGTTCCAGTTTATTGATTCTCCTCTCATAAGCTTCCTTTGATAGGCTGCTAGGGGCTGAAACAGAATTTAACAACTCTTTAAGGGTTATTGCTACAATCTGGGTAACACATATAATTATGCTAATTATACTATTCTGTATTATCTATATTATGTTAATTATACTCTTTTGTATCATCTATATAATTTGATGGTAGAAAAGCAACTATGCCACAAAAAACCCCAAATCTCCAGACTCAAAGCCAATTTACTGTTGCTGTAATGTTTTTCATTTTCTACAACTTTCACCTTACAGAACGTTATTTCATTAAGTTAGATTATTATTGTCTTTATTAAATCACTAATATTATCATCAATGTTATTGTTTTCTTACCATTTTTAACAGGGACTTCTGATGATGGAACATGGCCACCCTGCTGTTTGACCAATGCATGTGCCAGATCTGAAAGCCGACTGAAACATGAGAGAAAGCAGCAGTTAATGACACCAATCACACTACTCAAGGTGTCAATTAACACTCGCTTACCTTTTTTCTGTGAACGTAAAACCAATGAATGGCAAGTGGTGTCCGGTGAATGGCTGAACTGATGTCGGTCGAGATGACTCCTGAGCAAAATAATTTGAAAGATCTTCAGTTCTAATTTTCAGAGTCTTTAGTTTAGACCATTTAGGTATGGAACAATTTGCTTATGTGAGAAAGGTCGGTTGGATTCTACAGTATTTTGATGGACATTTTGTTTACTATGGCTAGAAAGCAATATACATACTTTATATCCAATCTCTATTATAGATGGCTCAAGGTGAGATCTCCAAACCAGCAGGGTTCCTTGAAACTTATTCCTGACAAAAGGCCCTCAATTTATCATAGCAAATTCTTTAATTGAATAATTTTTTTAAAAATATTGAAAATTCTAGTGCAAAAAAGATGCAAATGACTCTGGATGGAAAGCTACTGTAAGTTCTTCTAAAAAAATTTGAAGGTAAAAGTTAAATAACTGGGAGAAATGAGAACACAATCAAAAGTCACTTAAAATACTTTGTTTCTGCACTGATGTATGCATTTTTCATTAATTTTGCATAACTTCTCAGAAACATGGTACAAACCGACTTAGACTCCTCCTCCTCAGGGTCAACATCAAAGTTGGATGTGTCTGTGGGGCTACTAACATCTGGAACATAAGGTGGATTCACTGGAAAACAAAGATAATTTAAGAAAGTTCAGTATGAGTACATAATTTATGGTTCATTATAAACAAGGTCTGCTTAACATGAGGACTTCGTACCTCATTTAATATTAAACTATTTCCCAGCATATGTCGTTTTTGTAAACCAAAAACATTTAGATTTTTTAAATATCTGTGCATTAGTAAACCCAATAATCTGATACTGCTGGACATCAAATTAAAGAAAACATGATCAATGATTAATAAGGATTGAAATGAGCCCCATCACAAACCCATAAGGTGAATAATCTCATAGACATTAATATGATAAGTGTAAACTATGCTCGGTGTGGTAGAGCTTTTAGGAGTCTTAAAGGCTTACTCAAACATTGTCAATACTAGCTGTCATGTTTCCTTTTGAATGAGTGGTTTTACTTATCCAAAAATGAAAAACTCTATATTCCCTTTTCAGTACAATCTATTATTAAAATATCCTCTATGATGCAAAAGATCAGAGCTAACAACTTACTGTCAGAAATATTTTCCCAGTCAATTCCTTCAAAGAATGGATGGTTCTTGAAGTCGTCAATTCCATTCTGGCCTAATCGATGCTCTGGTTTGCAGCAAAGTCTTTTAAAATATAGAACAAAACATCAGAAAGGTTCATTTTTGTAAAAATTCACAAATTCATAATTGTAATGACATCTGGAGTCAATTATTCAAGAACAACTTGTCTAGATCTTAACCTGTGTTAATCCCTTGTTTAAAGATTAATTACTATAGAAAATAGTTCATAACACCAGCTATATGGTTTAGACCTTGTTCAATTTATTAACCCTTGAAGTTTAGAAGCTTTTTAATCCCCACCTTTGCATGATATCTTTGCAATCATTGGAGACCTCTGGATCAGAAGGAAAGTTGAATTTCTGCAACAATGAAAATCATTATTAATAGAAATATTGATTTTCATGTACAAGAACAAGATAGACTGATAGTATAAAATTCAGCTCCTTGAACTCCCATCAAGCTTATCAACATTTATCTTCTCCTTACAGCATCAAATGAATAAAATATTGACTGGTTGTGAGAATAAAGGAACTGATCATTCATTTCAAACTCTTTCAGTAGAAGTGCAAAGTTTTCCTAATCTATTTATAGGAAATGTTTAGAGATAGGTAATGAGAATAATTACGGTAACCAACATATCTCTTGGTACGTGAGAGTGAAAAGGTCAATAAACAACTCATAATTATGAATCTGCTTGTACACAGAATACAGTTAACTATACTTCTATTAAAAACTCAAGATACCAATTGTCTATAGAAACATGTACCTACCGTATGGCTCATGATTTTACTGTAGGTTTCTACAAGTGACTCAGCGTAGAAGGGCGTCTCACCATAGAGCATCTCATACATGCAGACACCCAGTGACCACCAGTCACACTCAACACCATACTTCCCTTTTCCATCCTCCATGGCCTGTGGGTTTTGTATACAGTATGGTAAAAAATAATTTTTATTGCCACAATAGAATTCAACCACACCTTAAAAACAAGTGAATAATTACTCATGAAGATTAAACTTAATCCTTTCCCAAACCACATGGCCCAGAAGGTCAGTACCTAATTTCAAAAGTACTATATCTTAAAAATCTAGTGAATAATATAACCAGTCCTAAGTATAAGGTTCATCAGTTCCCAAACCATGTGGCTTAGAAGGCTGGTACTAATTTCTTGTTTGGGTAACTCATGTTAACCAGTAAAGGAATTTGCTTAGTAATCCCCACCCCCTCAACTGGATGGGGCACTGAAACTCATTTATAGAGCTCAGTCAACTGGAACAAAACCATTAAAAAGCGACACAGACACAACAGTGCTTCAGCTGGGTTTCAAAAGTTTTTTAGACACAAATTTACCCAGAGTTGTGACCTGACATATATCCAAAGGTATCCCAATGGTATCCAGAGTTATCCAAAGACTAGAGGTTTCAAGAGGTTTCCAGAAATGTTCAAATTTAAAGTGTCTTGACACAGAGATATCTTGAGATAGCGTCAGAAGACTTTTGGAAAGTCTTAACAGAGGTGTCCCAAGGTTTCCAAGCAAATCCAAACGTATCCAAATTTGTCTAGAGTTGTCTTGAGGTCTAGAGGTGACTAAGATACTTCAAGTTATCTCTATACAACTCTGAACCTCAACACTCCTAATCACCACTGTGTGTAGACACTTCTAGACACACACTTCTAGTCATCCTGGACACCTCACCTTGGACATCTTTGGACACTGCATACCTCTGAGTCTAGACACCAAACCTCTGCACACATTTGGACACCTTTAGACAGCTATATATTAATTATATTATCCAGACAGTTTCAGACACCTGCAAATACCTTTGGGCACATCAGGACAGGTTTTAGTGAAGTGATCCAGGTTTTTATGATCCAATCCTGGTTTTATTGATCCAATCTTGGTTTTCATGAGTAAATTATTAATATCTATTTCAGTGTTACCACTGCCAACAACACCAACCTGTAAGATTTCTGGAGAGATATAGTCTGGCGTACCAACAGCAACATTTGAATTGACCTGAAAGTGAAATTTAACTTTTTAATTTTGCTTGCATGATTCACATATCTTGACCAATTTTAGCACAAATTAGGTATTTATTAGTAATGGTAGAGTTTCATTTATATTGCTAATACCTGTGTGTAACCAAAGATTAAACATTAACCAGAATAATTTCACTGAGCAATATGGAAGATAATTAAGACAGACAGGTAGGAATACTTACAGTGCCATCTGAGCTTAGTTTCTGACAGGAACCAAAGTCCGCCAATCGAATGTGTCCAGAAACATCAATCAAAACATTATCAGGCTTTACATCCCTATCATTGGAAAACAACATCAAGGTAAATTAGAATGTGCATCATTAGTCACTCAATAATCGAGTGGTCTGCGGAAGGGTAGGGGAGGGTACAGAAGAATGAGGAGCTGAGAATCACCCATCATCTAGGTAGTTTCATCATGTTTTTAGTCCTGAGTGAAAATAATTCTGTCAGTCAGGTTTTCTCATAAGAACACAATTTGGTGTGTAAATGCCATCTGTATTTACACAAGACAATGTTATAGTACATGTACTTTTATTTTTAGTTGAATAAACTGCTAAAGAGAACTATTTACAAACCTGTGAACATATTCCATCTTGTGTATTGAGTTCAAGGCAAGTACCATCTCTGCAACATAGAACTTTGCCATGTGCTCAGGGAGCCGGTCTTCATACTTGCTGAGAAGTGTTAACAAGTCTCCACCACTGTAGTAATCCATGACAAAATACTGTACATATAATAAAGTCATCATTAACTTCATCAATCCAAAACAATTATTTAAATAAATAAATTACTAACAATAACAAATCAACGTTTTTTTAATTAAGCCTGAAACCTAGTCCTATTAGATACCCAAGAGAACTTTGCATTATATAAGCAGTTTGCCTATTGCCATGAATATTACTGGACACTACATCACTATAATGGTAACTGAAGAAAAACCTGGATGGTCATTTAATCTCCAGGATGTGACAGCAGTGTGTAAAACCCTGGATGATCTTTGCATATGTAACTATACCTATGGGATACTCTGGGGAGAAATGGAATACTCTGAGAAAAACCCTTGACTGCATCACTACTGGTTAATCTGGGGCATGCCCATCACTGTATCAACATGGGATGTTCTGGGAAGAAGATGGATGAACACTATGTACATCACCATGATATCAGAACTGCTATGGATACTCTGAGATGAATCCTGTATTATGGAGACTTTATCACTAGAACATTCTGGAGAGAAACCTGGATGAATACTACATCATTGTGGGATACTCTTCAGGGAATAACTGGAAGATCTTTGTATCACCATGGATACTCTTTTAAAAACCCTGGATGATCACTGTAAATGTACTGGTTACTACTTTATTGTTATTAGGATACTCAGAAGAGAAACCTAGACGACCACTGCATCTCTTGGGGATAACCTTGGGAGAATCCTGGATGATCACTGTATTGATCACTACTTCATTTAAGGATACTCAAAAGAGAAAAACAGATGGCATTGCATCACTTGACAACACCAGGGTGAACTGTAATGATCACTAATTCATCATTATTAGGATACTCAAAAGTGAAACACATATGGCACTGCATCACATTTAGATACTCTAGTAAAACCCTGGATGATCACTGCCAGTGGTGATCTCCACTTCAGCTTTTTAGGATACTCTTAAGAGAAACACAGACAGCACTGCATCATTAAGGGTCACTTGGGAGAATCCTGGATGGTCACTGTATTGATAACTACTTCATCATTATTAGAATACTCAGAACGGTATACCTTAACTTAGACTCGGTAATAATGTGTCGAAGTCTGACTTACAAGATAGTCATCATCTTGAAAAGAATAGTGTAATTGAGTTATCCACTTCTTATCCCCATAGACCAGAACGTCTCTTTCTTCCTTGAAACAGGCAGTCTGTTGACACAGCAACAAATAAACAAATCAGCATATTTAATATGTCTGTTATAGGGTATCATAAAATTAATTATAAATAAGCCCCCAGATGATTTAAGTTCCTAGTAAAGAGTCTTTTGAAACATTTATAAGCCCTCCAAAATTTTTGAAGAGTTCAAATTATATACAAAACATTCCAAACAATTCCAAAGATTTCTGAGGATTTTTAAAAAATTGCATTTGTTTGAAATACAAAAAAGATTTTAGCACTTTCTGAAGTTTTCCAAAGATTTCCAAAGATTCTATAAAAATCTTGCATGATCCTTCATAATTTTTGTAAAAGGACTTGAGCACTTTCCAGATTTTGACAAAGCTTTCTGAACTTTTTTTAAAAAATTAACATTTATTTAATTGTTTAAAAACGCTGGTTTGCACAAAAGCAACTCCAAAATATTGTTATTTGACTCTTGGTCATGGATAGCCCACTTTGCCTACAGCAGGTACATCATGATCTCAAGCCAAATATTTTCCCATTTAGCCTTTGCTCTCAGTCAATGAGTACATAATGCCATCTGGGTAATGCCATTATTATTATTATTATTATTATTATTATTATTAT
>JANSTQ010136245.1:0-13572 GCA_026167885.1 Bergia puertoricense
GGACTTGCCACCACATAGGGTATACTTTTTTCATCAAAAAACTATAAACAGGATATAGTTTTTTGGCAGAAAATTCTTAACAGGGTAGACTTTTTGCTTCTCTTGCTGTCATAAATAGGGGATGTTATTTTCCCAGAACATGAGAATTTTTTTTCAGTATTGTGTCTGTCACAAACAGGGTGCTTTTATACCTTATATACATCATAAAAACGGTATGGGAAATGCTCTCCTTTTTCTCATGAACAGTGTCAGGGTTTGACAGTCCATGTGGGACCCCCGCCCAAACATAGGTTGAGTACCCCCCCTGACAAAGGTCAATGCAACCAATTTTAACAATATATTAATACAAATCTGAATATTTCCAAAACAGCACTTTACAATTACTATTCCACAAGCACATGTTGGATGTGATATGGTAGATAGCCAATGAGGTGCATATAGTAACACCTTGGCTGTTACAATCAGATTATATTCAACAAGTGCAAGTGTAATTATTGCTTTATCAAAACCACCAACAAAATATTAATGAATCCTTACTATCTTTTACATTTTTTAGCTCATTTCTAATTTTGAGCTGATGTACACAGTCACCATTTCTGTAGAGAAGGGTACATAAGTTGATAGATTATGAGGGCCATGCCAATCAAAACTCTAGAATAGTAATATTCAATGATTCAGTTTTTAATAATAAAAATATATAATAATTATTCTTTTAAACCCAAGATTCATTTTCACAAGTGGTGTAAGGGCAAGCAAAAGAGGTATTATTGCACTGAAAAAACGGATTTGATGCAAGAATAAGCAGCATTATGAGCAAGCACAAGGATCAAAAAAATATTAATGTCAGTTTTTGTGCACTGGATTGTGTCCTGGAAAGTAAAAATGCAAGAAAAGTAAAAACTTGATAAAATCTCATGCTTATGTCATTGCTTATGCACGCATCAAGCCCTATTGTCATATGAAATAATCATACACATGTGCATTTTTTGCCAGTTTCACTTTCGTATTTCATTTTCAATTTTCCATGTTAACCAATTGATAACGAATATAATCACATAATTTCATGTTTTTTACTTTATAGTTTATGGTTGGTATGGAAATGAAAATTTCCTTAAAATTTGGGTTTTTTATAAAATTGCTTTTTCATATACAGGTATTTTCAAAGATTAATAATAGTTCTAGAGCTTATAAAAAATATAAACAGTACCTATGTTATACAGCTCAGTATGTGGTACACAACTGTTGAACTGACACAAAACTATTTCTGCTCAGTTAATTATGTCAGAATGGCATGCAAACACTTCTATTAAATCACTTTCAATTGTTATGTTATCCTGCAGTGGTCATGCTGTTTAGTTTGGAAAATTAAACAAATTTCAAATTAATAGAAACACAAGCAAGAAACTGTGATAAAAATAAGTCTTCTTATTTATTTCATTTTTCGAACAACTGAAGGTGATTTGTAATGGTAATATAGGACTGAGTGGAGTCCAGTAAACAAGAACTCTTGGCTAATTCTCTAAATAATTAAAACGGAGAAATGTTAGGCGCATACGAAATGTTAATGCCATAAATTGTTTTCGAACCAGGAGAAATTTTCTAAACAATTGCTAATTTAAACATATCAAAGGATCAACGAATTGTACTGTCAAGCGAGATGTGTGGAATCCTGCACTAATATTTCAAAAACTTACCCTGTTCGCGAGTTTTTCAACGATTCTTCTTCCGTCATTTTACGGAACTTCAGCAGTTTCACATTTCCCTGAAAAGACATGTTAATAAGCTTGTTCAGCAAAATACAACAAGCTTCAGTAAAATAAAAATGGCAGTAGATAGATAACAGAGATAATCTTTTAGTTTTAAAAAATACAATATAAATTTCTAATTTGCATCATTGACTTGCCATTTCGTCGTCGCGATAATTCAAATGGTCCCCCGAGTCAAATCTATACATCATAACAGGTTTTCTTCCACAACGTCACAAGAAGTAATTTTCAACCGCTGTATCTCTACGAATTAATATCAGCTGAAAAACCAGAAAGGTCGTCTTCACTCGGCGACCTGTGGCCATCAGCTACACCGAGTCTGAAACCCTATATTCTTGATCCGTGCTGAGCTCACACGTCGAAAAACAGCAAACTACTAGTCATAATTAGTATCTTAAAATGACAATATCATACAGGTATCTATACTTACACACACGACATTCAAAATTTTGCAAATACCATTAGTTGTTGCAGCATCACCATATCAGAGCACTCCCCCTCGGGGCCAACCACACTCAGTTCCAATAGGTTCGTGAGCACTTGATCGTTTGTCGGATGCTTCCGGAAGGTCACCGAATAGCCGAACGTTGACGAAGCGGAAATTCGGATGACGAACGTTGATAAGCTTGAAAGAACAATCAAAACAACAAAAAAATTCCGTCAACATAGTCAATCACTGTAATTAAACTGTGTTAATTGACACGTAATTATAGTATATTATCTTTGAGAGAATTTTTAAAAGAACAAAATTACTCTAGATAGCATGACATTGATATTACAACGGCAAGAATTTTAATTTTAAGCTCTGAAGATTCGGACACTAACCGGAAGGACATACAATACCAACAAATATACTTCTTCAGTTAAGCATACAAACAACCACACAGCAAGGAATTTGTCTGGAAAATGCTTTTAAAACAATTCGCTAAAAAAGTAAAACAGACGAAGAAAAGCATTGGTCAAGGAATACCATACACTATATCCGTCATTTCTTTTGACCAATAACTCATCTCTGTCTCAGACAATGAGCACCATTATTCCCACGTATACATCAAGTCATTAACTACCATGAATACCAAGTGGATTTCCGGAAGTAAAATAAATTAGAAGTTTCACAGAACTCTTTTTGTTCAGCCACCTCAAATTACTGCCGAATACCCACTCGTCCCTCGCGCAGACGACTTGTTTTTATGAATTCCCCAGTGGCTATGTTTTGTTCCATTTCATATCTAAAAGTCGCAAAAGACAAAGTGATTTTTTTAAATAGCGTGTTTGTGAGTAACGTGATGAAATACTATTGCGTTACTTTCCGGACATTGTTCTGTTGGTTGATAGCTGTTCATTTGTTTGGGTTGTTTGGGAGTTTTTGAATCTTTCCACAGGGGTTTTCAAGACTGCAGTACCATAAACCGTGATCAGTTGCCGTGTAAATCATGTGTGATGTTTCAATTCAGTGAATGTAAACAAATTGGCATGAATATATTAACTTCAGCCCAAATTGCGATTAACAGTGAGTCGTTGCAAAGTTCGCTTTTTTTATCTGCAATTTTTCAAACATTCTGTCACCAACATTTCTCCCAAAGCCCCATTTACACTACACTCGATTTTTGGTACAGCACGGATAAAAATGGCACCCGTGCCAATGTTACCTGTGCTCGGACTACTTAAATTGGAAGTCTGAGCACGGATAAAAACGGTACGGGTAATACTTTCATCCGTGCTGTACCAAACCTCGAGTGTTGTGTAACTGGGGCTCAAATCAAAGATAAATTAAAGAACTCTCAAGCTCCATTTACACCACACCGGATTTTTAGTAAGGCACGGATAAAAATGGCACCCGTGCCAATTTTACCCGTGATAAAAATGGTAGGGTAACACTTTTATCCACTCTTCGGGCTGGGGATCATTCACAGTGGCGGATCGAGCGTAGCAATCACGAGGCTGTAGGTTCCTGTATCCTTGTAAACCACAATTACTTTCACATTCCTTAACTTTCTTCAAACTCGTATTCTGTGCGTGAAAACATAAGGCATTTCCTCGTCAGCCAACATAATTGCTGGTAAAAATCACATAAGTTAAGCGACATTTCCCGGCGACATGTATCAAGCTAAAAACTAAATCCTTTCCCAAGCTCGAGCTAAGTGCATAAGGCCGGCTTTCCGTAGTGTTAAGTGGATGAGAGTCAGTGACTCCCCCTGGACAGGACACTAATCCATCGCAGGCTAATCCCCGGCAGAAGCTGGTACTCATTTACACAGCTGAGTCGACTGGAGCAAGTCGAGTAAAGTGCTTTGCTCAAGGACACAACACAGTGGTCAGGCCGGGGTTCGAACTCACGACCTTCAGGTTACGAGTCACCGAGACCAAGGTAACACAGAGAAAAGCTTCGAAGTATATAACGCTTGTTTAACAACCCATGGGAAATGTTGGCATTCACATCAGGCTGCAGTGCATATTTGATGAGTAAAATGTATCCCAAATTCAAATTGGCTCGAAAAGGGCTGTCAGGATGCTCAGATGGATGTCAGAGTCGAGACTGCGATTTTCAACGCCATTTAGCACCTTCTCCAGCGGAGAGAGAATAGACGCACTAATGTCCATGCACACACATTGACAAAAGGGAAACGCATCTTAACGCAGCAGTTCTTTTCTTTTTTTACTTATTCACTTATTTATTTTGTCAAACTTCCGTTAAGCACCGCCTTGGTTTAAATGTGTTAAACTTTACCGAGTATAAATTTGAAGAACTTGCTATGTAACACTCACGACAGCAGAGCATTGCGAGTTGTAGTAGACATTTTACATGCTGCAACTGGCTTAATTTGCAAAGTCTCGAAAAGTAGATGGTTCATATACTTTCCTGCAACTTGTTTCGCAATTTTTCGTTGCGTAGAAAAGTAGGGACTTTAAGCAGTTGGCACGGCTGCGGTTCAGACGTCTTCTGAAAACCAACTTTCTCTTTTTCTCTTTTCTTTCGTTCACCATCCATTCCTTTTATTTTTGTTTGTACGACTGAAGAAGTACGAATCGAGCAAACGGCAGGACCTGGTCGTAAAGCCAAACTAATGATAAGACAGTTTGTATATCGACGTTCACGTTCTCTAGAAAATCCCAAATCACTGGTAATTTTGAACTCGACAGTGGCCGAGTGTGGTCAGCTTGGCGCATGTTCACGCGCAGTGAGTTGTCTTTCATAAGTAAGCCTTTTATTTTGCGCCTTCCTTGTGGACGTAACCGTGCTTAAACTCGCTAGCGGCAGAGAGGGGTGTGAGGGGCACTACATTCTTAATTTGTTCTGCAACTTGCTTTGCATTGGAGTTGCATTGCAAATTGCGAGGAAAGTTCCCTCGTGTAACAGAGCCTTTTGGCCTACTTAGGGACCTAAAACCGCCTTACATCGCATTAAGTCGCCTAAAGTCGCACTTGGCCAATTTTCCATAAGACCCGTTTACACAAGCAACTTTTGATGCAATTTTTCTCGTGCTTGCTTTGCAACTTAAAATAGTGCGTAGGAAATCCCGACAAAAATTGCATCAAAAATTGCTAGTGTAAACGGGCCTTTAGATCGCCTTAAAAGGGATCTTTCATGCTGGCTTGAATCATTGAAGTTTCTCTATTTCAGAACTTAGACTTTTGTGTTATTTGTCCAAAGAATTTCAAAAGAAAACATCTTAAATGACCAAAAAGACCTTTGAAGAATGGCATTTGTCATTTTAAAGCGCCGATTTATTACTTTGTGTTCCGCCCCAGAACACCACTTATAAAACGATCCTCAGTAGAACAAATAATACAATCAAATTTAATCGCCACCTAAAACAGATCCTCCGTACTCTTTGCCTCTCGAAAAACTTAGATTGGCATCTGAACAGTGTCTGTTTAAAGTTATTTTAGCTCATAACTAAGTTTTCTTGTCAATAAACTTAAAGCATGCGTAAAAGCGTGATAAGTCGCCCTTAATCGTGGCGACTTAAGATCCCGGAATAATCCTCCTTGTGGCCCGAGTGCAGGAATGGGCGCGTGTCACATCAGAATATTTAACTTTAGTTAGGGTTGGCTGTTCAATAAATAGCCTAACTCTCGTTTTTTAATTTTAATTACCTCTTGGACTAAAAGCGACTGCAATAAATGATAGTGACAACAATGATGATACTAAGAGCAATAATATTGTCATTTATTTTAAAACACATTGAATCACCATGCATGTAAGTACTTAAAACTGTCGCTTGAGATTAAGTCACTAAACATGAAATAACTAGCTTAGTTACTATAATCCAAGAACTGTGCTCAGCAAGTCAATATGACTGTCGTTGGTGGACATTGGGTTTAAAAATCTTGTTAGGCTCCATGCTGATGGCAACACCATAAATCATTGGTGAAGAAATTGGTATGCGTCCGAGTATAGAAGGACATATTTTAGTCGCATCAAGTCAGTGTTGGCTTCGGCCTCTTAATCTTATGAGTTTTCAACAGTCATCCTAACTGAATTCTTTGTCTGCAGTCATGAATATGTATTTTCACACTTTCGTATGGATTTCACATGACCCTTAACTTGCCATATATATCGAGCAAGTATTCATTTCTTTAGCTAGTAGAGACTCGGAGCAATCATACGCTCACTAACTTTCTTGAATAAAGAGACATAGTTACGCAAGTACGAGGACTTTGCCGGCGTGATGTTTTCATATACAGATTTTTTGGAAATACTTTAAAAAAGCCCCCCAGCAGACTATTATTCTCCTTCGCTGCAAGAGGTTTCCGAGGGTACTTTTACAAATAGACATAACAGATTTAAATTTCACAATTAACGTCTTTCGCCTCTAAAATGTTAATCTGATAATTTGCTGTTATCAATTTTGTTTCACCGTTGTTTAATGTCGGTATTTCTTTTTAGATACTCAATACTGATCACACATCAAATTTCAATCGTAAAACAAGCGTTTACCCGCTAAAGATTTCCAAATTAACAAATATTCAACGCGGCATTTGACGTAAAAACCTGAATTAAAGTTGAAAGCAGTCTACATCTTCTATTGAGCTTCACACAAGATTATTGTTCCCAAAAATGTTTTGTGGGTCGACAGACTGCTTCACCGCCATCAACATCTGCATTCCTACTTCAGAGATTGTTCTGTTCATCCACTTCTTGCGCAGTTTACCAACCCCGTGGTGATGCGAAAGGCTACCCCCATGTGCCAAGATTTCATCTCGGGCAGCGCTTTCAACCGCGTCGTATGCTTCAAGCGGGTTACTCATCCCGCGATAGTTGAACCCAAAGTAGAAATACACGCATGCACCAACGTCGTACGTCTGCGTTACACGACACATGGACAGCGGTGTGTGCTTGACCCCAGCCTCCAGGCACTTTCGCTTGACACACTCCTTGACGTCACGGCACAAGTCGAGCACTCTGTCCCAGGGCACTGACGTCTCGAATGACTCGGCCACGAAGTTGTGCTCGAACCCAAAATCACGAAGATATGCGATAACAAAGGTTAGCATATAGCCTCTTCGACCGTTTTCCTCGCCAGCCGGGAGGCCATTAAACTTGGCTGCGATCTCGTAGATTCGTCTCTGTTGTTCTGCAACAACATCTTTGTTGCCCTCAAAGAGCAGAGTAGCCACGGCCAGAGAGCTGGGGTCAAAGCCTTTAAATTTTGTGATGTAAATTGCCTTGAAGCCGTCGAGAATAGACTTAAAAAAGGACCCTTCACCTGATTTCAGGACTTGCCCAAAGCGGAACTGTTCGTTGTCCATCAATCGGATAGAGGCTGGGGCAGCTTTCTGCTTGGCCACCTCCCTTAGACAGGCCACTCCCAATTCAAATGTGGGGAAAACCAGGGAACCGTAGGCCTGGCATTCTGGAACAGGACGTATGCGAAGGGTTACCTCCGTAATCACACCCAAAGTTCCCTCT
This sequence comes from Bergia puertoricense, assembly GCA_026167885.1. Classification (NCBI taxonomy): domain Eukaryota; kingdom Metazoa; phylum Cnidaria; class Anthozoa; order Zoantharia; family Parazoanthidae; genus Bergia; species Bergia puertoricense. The sequence goes on from JANSTQ010136245.1 coordinate 7,681, forward strand.
GAGCCTAAGATGAAGTGATGAATATCTGGGCCTGTAGACATCCGGGGAACTTGGCAGCTTTTCTCCACAGTGCCTTGGGGTGTAACCATCTTCACTCGGACAAGCAAATCCTCAATGTTGCCATAGATGTTCTTCTTCATTCCAGATGCACGTGTTGCGACCCACCCACCAAGAGAGCTGAACTCCAGAGAGTCTGGTTCATGGCCCACTGTGAATCCTTTCTCTTGCATCTGTGAATGTATGGACTACATTTAGTTTGGGCCAAGAGAGTATATATTTAAGGTTTATATTCTATAACGAAATAGGGTTTTGAAAGTAAAACAATTTGTTTCAAACACTCCAAAGGGGGCCCAGGCCTACCCTTCCCCCTATTCTTATGACCCTGCTGGAGAATGTGTAAAGTTTGTGATTAAAATTATTTTAAAAATATGGTTGGCAAATATCAAGTTGTTTAATCAAAAATGGGCCAAAGCTCAACAGCCCTGGGAAAGTACACTGTAGCCAGAATTTACCTCTATATCTATTGTTTATACTTGCTCACTTATTAAGCAGCTGGACCTGTTAACTTTTCACTTCTGCAAGTGTCAAATGATTTGTTTCTAAATTCTCATTACCTTTTTCTTCATATTTCCTATAAATGCTTTGGGAGATTTTCATACTTTATCTTTCATAGTTGATGTAGAGTAAAGTAGAGTAGAGTAGAGTTGATGATTAATTTGAGACAGTCGGTACACATGTATATTTCTTGCAGGCAGTCAACTTATTAATTATATTGTTGTAATGAGAAGTTAAGTTTACATAAGGCCGGACCAGTTTAATTTCCTGTTTTACGAACCCAACAAACTCAGGTTTTCAAAAAGTGAAAAAAAAAATCCAAAATCTATCCGAAATTGAAAGTAGAGAGAGATCAGAGACTTCGGGTGCACACAATGAGAAGAATCATCAGTGGAAGCATCTTATTGGTTGAACATATGCACAGGATTTGTAATGTATGGCATATTCTTAGACTTTTATTTTTATTCCCCCCCCCCTCCCTCCAATGTTAAGTTTTTGGCCTAAATGTTTGTAAAACAGGAAATTAAATTGGTCTGGCCTAACCTTGGTGGGAGTGAAGCGGTAGAGATTTGGCAACATCAAAAACTGATGTGTGATTCATTGTTGTTTTATTGCAATACACTTTTATAGCTTGGTAAAAGAAACATTGCATTAGGTTTCAGCAGACCTACTGATTTATCAAGAAATGGAATCCTTCTATCTCTTTTACCTGTCTCTCCAAATCTTGTCCAATAATTCCAGCTTCGAAATGTGCTGCCAAGTTCACTTCGTCAATCCACAAGATACGGTTCATACATTTCATGTCAAGTGACACAATCATCCGCTGTTCATCCTTCGGGCATTCCAGGGCATTAGAAACACTTGTGCCCCCACCAAATGGAATAAGACACACATTAAACTTGGTTGCTGCTTTGACAATCTTTTCAACTTCTTCATGACAGCGAGGCCACAAAACTATATCAGGAATTCTGTCAAATTTCCCATGTCGCAGCTCAAAAATTTCATGGCAGGTGTGCCCATGAGCATGAAAAAGTCTCATATGAGGGTCCATTGAATACTGAAAATTGTTGGTTTTGACATTTTGAAGGAAAAACTCATTTATGATTGGCAAGGGAAGTGTGCTTGGGTGTGGCAATGGCTGGGCGGGAGTGTTTGCATCAATACAAGCATCACATTCTTTTTCAAACCATTCTACAAGCTTGGGGAAGACCTGGCCTGATATGGGATACTGGCTTCCAGTGAATGTCGCAACACCATCTTTGTTCAGGGCAAACTTAGCATCCTTGAAGCCCCAACCATTCCACTTAATGATGTCTTCTCTTACTGGAGATCTCATGTTCCCACTTGTTTGGCCAACATCTGGGCAGCCTTCACCTGAACAGGGATGTGGCGAGGCTGATATCTGGCCTGGTTTTAACTGGCCTGAAAGAATCTGTAATCGACGGTTGCTACTCATGTTTCTAGAACAATTCAAACAACAAAAACTATTAAAGTTTAGCATACAAAATGGAGTGCATTTTTGACCTTTCAGCTTTCGTTTTTTTATTGCAAGGTAAAAAAATATTAAAACCCCAAAGAAAACAGTATCCATCACCATAACAACACATTCTACTGAATAAATTATGTGAAAATATGTGGTTCCAAAAAATAGAGAAATATATATTTGCCATATGGAATGTTCTCATTTTTTCACTATTTTGGATGAACAATAGTGACTGATCCCTAGAGGGAACTCCATTGTAAAAAGAGCAGGGATACTGTCTTGTCGAAGGTGCCAATCTGGGTGTGGCTACAAGCTAAGTTCTACCCCCAAAAGGTACCAATCAGAAACATGGGGACAAAAAATTAATTTCAACATCTGAATTTAGTAGTAATAAACATAAGTAAGATAAAAGCATTGAATAGTTTTTACTAACAGTTGCTTTGGAAAGTATTTTCATAAACCTTTACTTTTTCATCATCACGTGTTCCAATGTTTATATTATATTACATTTTATATTATAGTAATTTAAGCTTAGGAATTTTATATTGTTGTAATGCACATTGATTATTTAATAGAAATGCACAATATACGCATTAAATTATTATAATTATTATTTACGTCAAATGCTATTTAACTGACTGTGGCACCCCAATAATGTACCATATTGAAAGTAAATGTAGGTATTCTGCTTTGAACAGCCTACATGTAAGCATAACTAGAACCCAGGATTTTAACCCAGAAAAGCCTGGTTCACACTTGTGAAATAAGCACAAGCATAGGAACAAGCATAAGCATACCATAAGTTGTTCACACACGTGAAATAAGCATAAGGAAAATGAGCATACACACGCACAAAAATAATGCCTGTGCGCGTAGAGGAATGGTGACGACAATGGGTCAAGGGCACTTGCGCTTATGCTTGTTTCATGGATGTTCACACTGGAGAGACAAGTGAAATAAGAATAAGCACAAGCACAAGAGAAAAGGAAACTGTTTCTTTTTCTTGTGTTTGTTCTTGTGCTTATTTTATGCATGTTCACACTGGATTTGCTCGTTCTTGTGCTTATTCTTATTTCACAAGTGTGAACCAGGCTTAAGAGGAAAGACAAGCATCTGTGCCTCTGTTAATGTGGGAGTCCTCCCTGGGGATTGATCAGATGCTCATCGCTATCTACGGTAATTTGTACTTCTTAGTGTTAGCATGTTTGAGCATAATTCATAGCATTAACAACCAATAAACCATGCCTTCCTTACAGCAAGAAAACATGTTTGTCTATATAATGTATCAATCAAATTGAAACTTCAACATGCCTCCCCCACCCCCCCCAGGCAACTGACAGGCATTTGAACTTTTGGATTCATGGTTGTTCAAATTTCCACCCCCAGATTAAAAATATTGTTCAAATGTCCCACCAGAAGTAAAAAAATGTGATCAAATGCCCCCACCCCTGGGACAAAGTAAATTAAGTTTGAGAGTCACTTTCTCTTTCCTTTTTTATTAGCACTCTTCTCTGCCGAGCAGATAGTTCTTCACCAAAATTTGAACTGGACACCTTTAAATTCACCAAAACATTAAACAGAAATGTAATACATGATTGTATGCAGTTCTTTCTCACTGTGTGGACAAAACTACATAATGTAAAATTAACACAAAGTTTGTCCACCTTCACAAAAACACTGGATATGAGCAGAAAATTATTTCTAAAAAAGCTTGAACAAAAGTAGTGCAATTTGCCCAAGTTTCTAATTCTATGCAATCACATGTTAACTGAAGTGTTTTCTGGCAAGCATTTCAATACAGCTACATGCATTTACTGACAAGTGAATAATTTATCTGCACATCAGCAAAACGTTATGAAAGAAAAATAACATCCAGTCAAAAATCTTCTGGGTTGGTTGTCAGAAATGTGAAGAAATAAAATCCTCGTAGTCAGGCACATGCTCTTCTGAGAAGTAGCACAAGAGGCAACATGAAATCAAGACTACCTGCATGTTCAAATGCCCTGCCCTCCTCCTCTATTCAGTTCAAATTCCCAGCCTCAAGGAGACTCCCTAACATCAAATACCCTGCATCCAGCCACCATAGCCTGTCAAATACCTCGGGGTTGCCCAGGATGATGTTGAAGGTTCAAAATGCATTAATTGATCGGTACATAACTAGCCTTCTCTTTTTAAAACTAGAGAACCAGATCAGACAAAAAGTTGCTAACCAGTCAGATCAATGAAAAGAATTTTATGGGAAAACTTAGTAACTGAGCCAGACTTCTAATATGGTGATTAATTTGCAAACAAATTCAAAATAATAAGTGATTAAAAACTATACAGTCTTATATAAAATATATTATTGGTATTCTCAAACAAGTATGTAAATTCTGTTTATTTCTATATACAATCAGGTGTATAGCTGGCCAAATGTTTTGATTTGTAAGCCCGTTCCAAACTTCGCAAGAGTGGCGGGGTTAAATATGGAGGGTCAAGAATAGGCTTATGAATAATAAAAGTATCTTATTTCATACCTTATTACAACTTATACAAATCACGAGAAAACTAAGTGTATGTGAAAAAATGTTCAGATAATAAATATGCCAAAAAAAGTTTGTAAGCCTGGGCTTACTGGCTTAAAGGCAGCTACACACCTGACGATAGATGTAACTTTTATTAATAATTTGGTTCCTTTTCACTGAGTTAGTGAATCATATATTAATAGTTGTTCTCAGTTTATTTCTTCCAATATCTCTCTAAAGTTGCAAGTTTTCACAAGACTATTAACCTTTCCAACCTCAAACACATTTGATGTGTTACTAAATTCTCCTTAAGTGTATCCATACTTTTCTTTTAAATAAATAGTTTGGAATAACATTGCTTTTCATATTAGATAGCCTATTGTTTTTGATCAACTCTTTTATTCTCACAACCAAGCAACCTATTTTATATTGATTTTATGAGGAGAAAATAGAGTTAAACATAACTTCAGTTGTCATACCAGGGGGATCCAAGGTATTCCTGTCATTCGAGATCAGGGATGCCCCAGGCTCACTAATTTATATGGTAGCTTTTTAGGTGTTTGCTTAAAGGAAAACCTTAGAATCAAGCTTCCAAAATGAATAATTGGGTTACTATTTTTAGTAATAAAAAGGCTCCCAAGATAGAATGCACTTATTACTAAACCAGAGATGCCAACCCCCGAAGTTCAAAATGCGGGAAATTTTTTGGGGGCTAGAACTTTTATTGTGTTGACCGTTAAAGTGTTCACATCACCTCGCATCATATCTCCTATGTTGCCTATTTACATAGCCCCAACAATTGCCTCTAACAACCATACAACTGTTTTAATAATCCTTAAGTTCTCAACCCATATCACGCATTTATTTATCTTAAAAAAGCGCGAAGACTGTTTGAAAGCCTAATGCACGATAGTCAAAGATCATTGCCAACGGAACATGAAAGCATGCAAGTCTCACGGGGTGGCTTTTGTTTTCTTCATATGCTGATTTTCGCAAAGGTGCGACCATAAAATGAACTTTAGTGAATTAAATAACATTTTGCTGTATAACACATAACAGGGGCATAGCCAGACATATTTACGAGGTACGCAAAGCATTGACGTAGCTCAACTCTCAGCATTTTGTGCTGTTTTATCTCCTTGAATCCCAGGGGCAGATCCCCGAGCAGCTGCCTTTGCAACTGTAGAAAATTGCCTCGAAAATTGACAGCCATGTCGCAAACTGATTGTGACTCGGTCAACGCTTGTAGCGGGCTTGCAGCGGAAAATTGGCACGAATTTTCTATCATGCATGCTTATTGGCTCATATCCCATCCAATCAGAACACTGCTTATATCTATCCATGCATGCT
>JANSTQ010136256.1:0-13569 GCA_026167885.1 Bergia puertoricense
CACCCCCCGGAACGGGGGGGGGGGGGGTTGAAGAAGTAAATTTTTACAGACAGGAAAGGTGTGTGTGTGGGAGGGGGAGGGGGGGTTGAGGTTGACATCTCCTCTTACTCTTACATACAAAAGGTGATTTTCATATTATATCTCGTAATATCTTTTGAAAAACCATAGTGTGATTGTTGTTAGCACAATCACAGGGTCAGTTGACCAGATAAATTGGTCTACAACAAACTATCCATCTCTGGAGCCTACAACCCTGGACAAAAACATCTGAAATAGCTTTCAATTTTCAGCCTATAATGTACAGTTGAGAGGGGGTAAAATTTTTGAATACCAATTTTAAAGGTACATGTATCTTTGTGAGCGTGTCCCAGTACTATTGTCCAGGATTGTCAAAGGGGTCATCAAAAGCAACAAAATTTGGTTTGGAATAGAGTTTAGCTTAATGTATTTCAATATTAAGCATATCTTTGGAGTAACACATGCCCACCCCCAACACCCACCCCTTGATGCGTATTTTTGTGTTTTTTTAATACAACAATAATTATTTCTTTAGTCACAGCTAACATTTTCCATTAACCTGCACATTTGAAATGCTGAAGTAAATCTTTGTTTGTTTACGAGGGTAATTGATTTTTAAAAGATAATTTCTAATATTTCGAACAATTGCATGTAGTAGTAGTAGATGTAGTGTGTGTGGCTAATCATCAACAATACAGCTTGGTGATGTTGAATTACAAAGACAACTTATGAGGTCGAACTGAAAGCACATACAGGTGCCTCTGGCAGCTGCTATACAGTCCATGCCTGACCTCGGAGCACAGTCTACAGCCAGTTGGAATAAGCTGTATGTAGGTGACAGACCACAACATCGGGATTACCCTGCTCTTTTCAAGAAGTGTGTGGGTTCTTTCAAGTGCACCGATTCAATGTCAAGAGACTAGACCAATGGCTTAACGTCCTTATCCACGGACGGTGTCGCAAAAGCAGGTCACCTAAAGATCAACCCTCGACCAGGCCGGGGATTGAACCTGGGACCTCCTGGTTGGCAGTCAGAGATCTCACCGACTGCACTAACCTTGCACACAAACAGTTGATAAAATTCTTGTGGGTATCTTATTTTAAGTAAATGTACAAAACAAGGACTGGTGTAGCTTGAGTACTGACCTGTTGCTAAGGCTGCAGCCTCAAAGCAAGCCTGCACCTTACTATGGAGAACCTGGAGTTCCAGACAGTTAGGGGCTCTTACTTGGTAGTGGAGTGAGGCCCTCTCTGGGATAATGTTGGCTTTGACTCCAGCCTCAGTGAAAATACCATGCACGCGCCATGTGGGTTTCATCTGTTGCCGAAGTGCACTTATATTGTTGTATGCCAACACTGCAGCATCTAGAGCATTAATGCCTTCCCATGGGAATGCTGCAGCATGAGTTGCATGACCTGTGTAGGTGACATGCACATACTCGCAGGCCAGACACTGACAGTAAATAACATTGAATGATTTAGGATGGACCATCAGGCAAAAGTCAAGGTCATCAAAGCAGCCGTTTTCTATCATTTTTATCTTGCCTCCCCCTCCTTCCTCGGCTGGTGTTCCCAGCACCACAACTCTTCCAAGCTTCTGATCAGTTGCCTCCAGGGCAGCTTTTATCCCTATAACAGTGAACAGATGACAATTATGAATGTTTTATATAAATTAGTCAAAACATCAAGCTCTTAACAACTTGACTTACAAGCCACCTGGGCCCCTGAATTTTTTCATGAGTGCAGAAAATTTTTTAGGGGCCCAGGAGTGTGGATCTACTGTTAAAGATGAATTATGAAATGTAAAATATAATTAATCTAAGCTTTATATCATTCTGAGAACAAATGTTTACTGTTACATTAAATTAAAACATTTTAAAAATATTATCTGTGTTATATTTGATTAAATATAACACAAATAATAATACAATTAGAATACATGCATTGTGTTGCGTCATATTTTTCGGAAGACGGTACATGTGGTGAATTGTTGTTGAATAATTGTATTCTAATTTTAAAAAATAATAAGAACAAGCAAAAGCGTTATATGGCAACTGACAAAAAAAAATAAAAACAACAAAAATAGTGGATCTACTGTTAAAGATGAATTATGAAATGTAAAATATAATTATATGGCAACTGACAAAAAATAAAAACAACAAAAATAGCATCGTAAAATAAAAAAAATAGCAGCAATCAAAAAATAAAATCAAACAAAAAAGTCATAACACGCAAAAAAAAAAATAAAAACACAAATAAAAAGGTATTTTCATCAGAAAACGAAAAGTCGCGATGCAAACAACAAAATGGCATATAGCAGTAATTAAGAAATAATAAAAAACGAACAAAAAAAGTCATAACGCAAATAACGATTAAAAAAACACAAATAAAAAGGTATTTTCCATAAAAAAGGAAAATTCGAGTCGCAAACAAAATATGGCAGTGCAAACAATAAAAAACTGGCATAGTCTGGGGAGAGGTTACCTGAAAACTGCAAAAAGAACTTGCAACGGCAACAAGATCGCGCAGCAAAGATTGTCTCCCGGCGGTATAACACCAAAGACGCTTTTGCAGTCGTGGACTGGCTTGACTTAGCCACAACTCGCAAAATCCATAAATGCACTCTTGTATTTAAATATTTGAAAAACCTTGTCCCTGTCTACATGAGTAATTATTTTAGAACGAATCATGAGCCGGGTTCACTCGCAAAACACACGAACAAGAAATGATCAGCACTTGCCCCGTCACAAATTGGCCCTCGGTGGGGGGACATTTACTTGGTGCTCAGGATGTATACTGTACAACGGACTTGCAAAGAAAATGAAAGAGGCCAGTTCCGTTCCAAATTTTAAGAAGCTTGTCGAGAGGCACTTCAAATATTTAATACAGACATATTGAACTACGACTGTATTAGAGTTTCGTTATCACTTTTACAGGAACAGGTGTCTGATGATTGTTCCACTTTTCGGCAAGAAAGCTGTTCGCTGTGATTCTTCTATGTGAAAAACTTGTAACGTAGGTTCTTTGGTGCATAACACTGCAATAGCTTGTGTTTGAAACTCCATGAGTATAATTTTTAATCGCCATTTGGTTTGAAATTGGGTCTCGTACATTTTGGACAGCTTGACCTGAAATCAGATGCATGAGTATGGTTTGAACACGTGCTGTGCGATCAGTTATTTTCAGAGGACGTTGCTCGAATATTCAAATCCAAAGAACGCAAACCAAGTCTGAAATGCGTCGTATTTTGGTTTTAAACCGGGTAAGGGTTTCACAACTGAAATAGTCTGCACACCCCAACAAAACATTTGGAGAAACACCTTCCCTAAGCCCCCGCCCCTGACAAACTTTCCCTGATTACGCCACAGGTTATAACTGAAGATAACCAGGGGTGCGCAAACTTCGGGTCTGTTTTCAAATATCCGTTTAATATATATAAATCAACAAAAACGCCTAGTGTTTATAAATCAATGATATAAGACTATATCGGTCGCCCCGTTTGAAGAAATACGTTTTATGAAAGCTTTGTTATGCTTTATTTATACCGTTTTTAACAGGGTGTAGAGATTTTTTAAAAATTCTTACAATGATTTACGCAAAACTTTATTCGGAAATTTTTGTTATTAAAGGTTTTCTATTTAAACTTTCTTTTGTTTTGCTATCAAAAATAATTTTGCCGGCCCGGACCCGCAGGCCTGTAGGCTGTGTACGCTCCTGATAACACAAGATAAAGAAGACATAGCACTGATATTTGTTTTCCCAAACAACATCAACCTTCACACTTGGTTGAATGTATAAGAAAAGAATAATTAATCTACATTTTCATTTGCTCATATAATTATTTAGCTCCAAACACACGAAGTTTCTGCCACTTCATATCAATTCCTCAATGCAGCAAAAACACTCATTTAACAGAAGTGTTACAAATGGCTAATTTTATGGCCAACTAAAAAAGATTCCCGGTTTCTCATCAGCGCACGCATTTCTGAAAGTTGTTGACATGTGTATTCTTTATTGTTATTTTCCAAAATTAAATGCAAAGAAGTTTATTGTGATGAGCCAATCCAAATGACTGCTGATCGGATTCTGAATTTTGTTTTCTACCACAACAACACTTGGGCAGATGGTCGCTTCACACACTTGTGAAGATGTTAATTATTGTTAATTATTGTCAATGGCTGCTTGCAGATTCTAACTAAGAAAATCTGACAAGAAACCGGGAATTTTTTTAGCTCGCACAATACTGGAATAGTCAAGGTCAGCATTGTATAGCAATTAAATATGGAAAGTTTTAAAAATAGAAGTAAACTGTACCGTGGCCTTTTACTTTAGTAATATACGTTTAACACTTATTCTAAATTTAACGGCAACTTTTGGAAATATTTCGGCATTTTTTATACAAACAGTTTTCCGTTTTCTGAAAACACAGAGCTTAATTTTTACAAACTTGCCCGTTTTATTTTCAGTATTATGAAAATTAGGCGTGCAGCTCTCATCAATCTTAGTGCATGACCTCTGTTTCTGCTGAAAGGAACAACAATACATGTTTTTATTTATTTATTTATTTACTTGAAAATTATAAACCTGAAAATTTGATCAAGGCTCCGTCTTCTTTACTTTTCGGCAATTTTAGTCTTAAATTTTTCTTAAATTGTTCTTATCAGTTACACAAAACAAATAACTGTTTTAGTTGAAGAATTGGATTTTTATGGATCTGAAACAGATCTTGATCCTAAGATTGTTCTTAACTTGGTCTTAAATTTAGGCAAATCTGAACCTCGTGTGCTCCTATAAAGTTTGTTCAAATTGAATGAAACACAAAAAGCACGTACAGCGCACCCGCCAGTCTTATTCAAAAAACGTTAAGTTGCATGTGTTAACCTTCATGAAGCATAAATGTAAAAAGTATAGATGGTTTGAAGTTGTGACTTTCGCCAGTCTTCTAGTTCTTTAATCAGTTTTGATTAAAAGTTTCGGGTGTTTTATTATATTCTTCACCACAACCTGTCTCTTGTCGTACATCCCGCTGCAACGTTTGTTCAACAAAAATCATCAAACTCCATGCCAATTAAAATATGAATAATTAAAGATAAGTAAATGAAATTGAAACGCACTTGCTTTGGTAACAAAACACCTACCAGGTAGTTAATTTTGGGAAAGATTCCTGTAGTTTTTGACCATCATTTTGGTGTATTTAAAACAAAATGGTACGCCAACATGGCCGCAGTGCTTACTATTTCTGTAAATCCTTATACACGATCTCATCTACCAATATCTTGGTCGTTGGTGTATTTTTATATTAGAATTTCTATTCTGTTGCCACAGGCTAAAAATCAATTTATCCAGCTATGATTTAATATCGGCAATCTCCGAGTCACCAAATGGTGTCAAACCGTCTCTTCGGTTAATTGCTAAAGAATAAAAACAGCTGCTTGGCTGAATGCGCAATTGGCATACTGCAGCGCACAACATCTTTTAAACCAATCGAAATGCAAGAAGAGAAAAATATTTTTTGTTTACCGTAAGTCGTAACCAGGAAACGAAGGATTCCTACTTTGTCAAGCGACTGAACATCCAATACAATAAATTAAAATTTCTGGAGGTTGAACAGATCGCTAATGGAAACTGTGCGGCAGTTTGAAATATAAAACCAATTTACCTTGTTTTCGCCAACTTATCATCAAAGATGAAGGCGCTTTTTCGTAAGTTTTCCTTCATGAAGACCATTTATCTTCTGCAACTGATAATAACGCTTGCTTCATACGTATATTGTGAAATTCTTGAAATTCTGAAAGATTTTGAGGGACTGTTTGGTATATAAGTTTAAACCTTCGGTTACAACGATAATTTTGCTTTTCTTTGTAGTATTTGCTGCTTTTACGGGATTTGTTGTAGCAACCGTCGATGGTTATAAAGACCACCAATCCTTGTGCAGTGAACATAAGGTAAGGTTTAGTTAAACATGCTAACCAATTTTAATAGTCAAGTATTTTAAGTAGAAAAGAGTGTGCAGCTGTATTATAATCAGAAATATTTGATTAGGCAAAACCTACCAATTGACATACGTACACCATTGATGACTGAAGCATTTTATTTTATTGTGTAGAGTTTGAGATACGCGGAAACTTTAGAGAGACTCGGAACGGAAATTGCAGGTCAAGATGAGAAGCTGGAAGCTGCACGATATGTTTTCTACTCAGATTAAAAGCGTTTCGATAACAACTGACAAGAGAAAATTTAAATCTGATAAAGAAAAGACCTGCTTTGTTATCTTTTGCAATTTTGAGTGCTAGAAACGGACTTGCGTATTTTTCATAAACTGAACCAGTTTAATACGTTTTAATTATTGTAATATTATTGTAATTTTTTTCTGAAAAGTTGATTGAGATTAAGCCCTGCAGGTGTTTCGGCAGATTTGAAAACACGCTCAATATCTTGAATAATATTAGAGAGTTCAAAACCTGCGAGATCTAGAGACTGAAATAAACAATTCATATCATCGTAAAACATAACTCTAAGTTTTTTTTTAAGCAAAACGTAACTGCAAAAATCCGAACTCGAATAATTTGCTAAAATGTAACGAAAACTTAATTATCAAATGTTCGCAACGTTATCTTTTTGACGCGTTCTCCGTCACATCGACATGAATCCATTTCAATTCTACAAATTGTTGAAGAAAGAAAGGTGTATTCTTATAAAAACATAAACCTGGTTCAACATCCGAGAATGTGGTTGGAGGTTAACCATACCAGGTGATGTAATTTTTAATGAAATCAGAGGAGATTGAATAACAAACGTATAGGCAGATATGTTTTAACTAAAAGTAACACACTCCTCTTTTTTTTATAAGAACATTTTTTTTATAAGAATGTTAATGCTGAAAAAATCCCCAATTTTAAGAACATGCTAAGAACATGCTGAAGCTAGGGATACTTAGATAACATTTATTTCACATACTGTATTCAGTGGAGATAAATTTGTTGTTAAACTGTAAAATAATGCCTAATGCTTATGTAACATCGCCTGATGGCTACTCCGAATGTGGATATACAAAGGCAACCAGTGATACTTGAACATCTTTTAAGAAAACACTAAATGAAAGCGCAGCGACAAATTGCTATATTTCCACTTTGGGTTGGCTTGTGTGAATGGAAAATAAAATTTAACTTTGTACCAAATCCAAATCTAAAGAACATTTGAGGCTGAAATCCTCAAAATAATTAAGAACATCCAGCCTCAGCTCCCAAATTACTAGATGTTCTTATAACAAATAGAGTGTACGCAGATCATAAAGACGAAGTATAGCTACCGCCGGTGTTTTCACAAGCGGTGGTTTCTCCTTTTAAGCAAAGTTTTCTTTGTTTTGTGTTCTCCTTGTTATTCGGTTTCAGGTTCCAAGTATTTCATTTATTTAAGGGTAGTGGCTCTGGTTTCAAGCAAAAAATGTTGGCCGAAAAATAGAGTTTTGATGGACTTATTCCCAAAATGCGGGGAAAAGAAATACCTTGTTGAAGTGTGGATGTCTTGTGCTAATTCAAGGTTTTCTTAATATTTGCCATTTGTTACTATGGAAACAAAGGCCATTTTCTAGAGTTTGCGTTTCCATAGTAACAAGGAAAAAACAACAGTAAATATTTTTTTAGTTTTGTGTTTCAATAGTAATCATGGCAAATATTTAAAAACATGAAAGAAAGCACCATGGCAATTGAGTTCTCCAAAATATTTAGGTCACGGCAAGATTTCACCATGAAAACAGATTAAATGCAAGCCCACGCAACCACTCAAGCGACTCCACTAAATTCCATATTTTCTCCTTGTAAAATACTGTTTTTCTATATATGAAAATAAAAAAATTCCCGAACCGCCGTAACAATGCACAAGCTCAGAGATAAGCAATTTTTCTTTTTATTAGGGTTGCGCTTAAGTCGATTTCTTTCCTTGTGAAAACAGAATACAGCCCAAGCTAGCACAAGAAAAATAATAAAAATTCCCATCTTTGTGCTTCTGCATGCGTCGTTGTTTCAACTTGTGTCAAGCCTTATGCTTGTGTCAAGTCAATTATATCACGGTCAGGTCTTGCGGTTGTGTCAAGCTCTTAGGATTGTGTCAAGCCCTTCTGTCTGCATCAAGTCCTTATGCTTGTGTAATGCCTTCATGCTTGTGTCAAGTCCTTCTGCTTTTGTCAAGTTCCTTATGCTAGTGTCAAGCCCATATGTTTGTGTCAAACTTATTCTCACAGTCAAATATCTAAAGTTTGCTAGTAAATGTAAAGCAAAAACAAAACAAAACCAAACAAAGCAGTTCTTGTAACATTGTATGTGTTCGTGTTTGACCTCAGATGTCTGTTCATGTGTTGCTTGTCTTCAGCCTCACCGCAGACTATTTTGAACTGTACGGAAGACATCAAATCCTTTCTCAAAAAAAAGAGAAAAAAAGAAAGAAACAAAAAACAACACAGCAACTGATCATCAGTAGGATTCCTAAAATGTGTGCACTTCTACAATTGGTTTCGACTCCATTAAATCCCGGACCAGTTGCAGAACACCACTAGGTGAGCACAGTTACTGAATAACAACTAAAAATGATTTCTAATGGTTAAGGACTCCGACAAAACACGTTAGATGACAAAAGCAAACTTGAACGAAATCGGTAAAAGTAATCGAAAAAGTAAGTAAATCCTAGTGAACAAACAAGCGTTATGCAAACAAAAAGTAAACAAACAATGTGCGCGCTTGCAACGAAAAACAACGGACTGTTGCAAATAAAATTGAAACAAAGTAGAAAAAAGGTATCTCCCTCTCGCAGCGAAGGAGTATGTGGGAAGGCTACTTGTCTTGCACTTGTACCTGAGCTTAAGCTTGTGCAACATCCTGTGCTGTCTTTGTTTGCTTGCTTTACGCTTGCATTTAATCTTGTGCTTCATCGTCTACTTTTCAATTCTCGAAAACCCAAGGCGTCAAGGGAGGGGATAAGAGGGAGGAACTGTATCTGACTCTATTCAATGTTGTCTCAGCAAAGATAAGATATATAGTGATAAATGCTTTACTAAGCTAAATCCTTTCCTGAGCCAAGTGGCTTTCAAGGCAAACGAACTCACAGCTAGGTTACGAGTCAGACACGCTAACCACGCAACCACTGCGTCGCAAAACACTTTACTAAAGCTTGCTTTTTCTTTCTGTTGTAGTACCCATGTTTGGAAACGATTCACCGGTTCGAAGTCTGTAAGATGCTGCATAAATGGTGTTCAGTTATTCAGGATTGCCCAAAAAGCTTCCCTGAATTTGTCAAGAAACATGAAAAAGAACATCCACGGAAAGCGATCAACCAGACTTGTACTACTGCTAATGCCAGGTTCTGTCCGCTAAGCTTTAGCTGTAGCCACTCCTGCACTCCTGATTCACAAGTGTCAATCAACACTACTACCACCCCTTGGGGAGAGAACTGCACAGCTGGCGAAGCATACTGCCCACTGACAGCAAGATGCATGCCTAAGGCAAGAAAGTGTTCCTTCAGGGCATTATATAACTGGAAAATACGTGGGAACTACTCTGTCACCCCGTCCGGACAAGCCTGCCCTGAAAATCAAACCTTCTGTCCTACCAAATGGTCGTGCTTGAAGAACTCGACACATTGTAAATCCACCATCAGCAATGAAAATGAAACGAAGTTTCTTTGTCCCGAAGGCCGGAAATTCAGTCTTGCTCGACTGAAGTGTGTTGATGACAATGCAACCCGCCCTTTCCCATCCTTCAACCACATTGGGAAATCAGACAACGGCACAGGTACTGATGAGGTTTTAAACAGGTTTAATAATAATAATAATAATAATAATAATAATAATAGTAATAATAATAATAATAATAATAATAATAATAATGATAATAATAATAATAATGGCATTACCCAGATGGCATTTCCACATTTCCATCCATTTGGGGGACCAACGGCTTAACGTCCCTGTCCAAGGACGGTGTGGCGAAAGAAGGTCACCTAAATATTCGACCCAATGATCTTGGCCTATCCGGGAATCGAACAATCTTCAACCTTCAATCCCAGATCTTATTAATTGATCCAAAACTGCACGCATTACTATCTACTAGAAGATATTATAGGAACAATACGAGCTTAGAGTTTTGGACACTTTGCTATATGTTAGCTTTTTGATCCCCGACAAAAGCTAGATAGCACGGCAGTGACAAGAAAATACAAGACCACGTACGAAATTTGTCCCAGTACATGCACTAAAGTATCGGCTACATTTTGGCGGGAAAAGCGCGTGGACACGTTGGACTTCAGTCCCGGCTCTTTGTGTTAATGCTCAAAAACTTTAAGAGGAATGAACTATTTGCTTCTCATAAACAACTGAAAAAAAACAAACCAAAATTGCTTGACTCCAGATTGTTCTTTTTGCCAATTTTCCAATTAACTTGCGGCTGTTACTTCATATTTTGTCTCCAGCTGTTTGGTTTGAAACAAAGAAAATGTCTTTTCTCTTAGTTCTAAAGAATAATGTTACTGCATGTATCAAAAGCGACTAAGCTACGGATATTTCTTGATCTTAAGTATTGCTGTGCATAAAAACAAAATGGACCCTTACCTTAATGGGCTCGAACTTATAGGGCAGATAGATAAATGGATAAATAGTTTAATAAGCAAAACTTTGCAGCCACTAGGCTGAAATATGCTAAATTAACAATCATCGAATCATTGATACTAATCTCAAAACAGTGAGAAGAAAACAAAAGACATCAACGTTTAACCAATTTCGTGTGCACACCGGGCATTGGATTCGAGTTGTTATATCACAACACCCGTTAAAGAGTTGACTAAGAAAGCAGAGGAAACGGCTATAATACTTAGCTATGCAGGTAAACTCGTTGATACGTAAGGTGCGAGAGCAATCTTAATGTTAAAATATTTAAAAGGTTATAATAATAATAGTAATAATAATAATAATAATAGTAATAATAGTAATAATAATACTAATAATAATGGCGTTACCCAGACGGCACTTCCACAGAGTCGCTCTTCATCCATCTGGGCGACCAACGGCTTAACGTCCCTGTCCAAGGGACATTAAATTTCTCGAAATATATTCAACAGTTCAGTAACAGTTCTAATACTAGTTTCGTTTAACTTTGTTAATACCTAGGCTATCTGGCGGCGTGTCGACTGCACAAAATAATCTGCGCAAGAAGACTGCACGCACTTCAGAAGTGTCTTCCCCACGTGCCGGGACATTGTTTGAAACGAAGAGAATCAGGACCTGAAGCCGTCTGTGCCAGAGGAACGTACCACTGTAACCACTGTGGAGGCGGGTAAGGTCGATTGGTTTGTCAGCACTCCTACAACAACCAAGAGTCGTTCACACTAGTGAACAAACATACAAACGGAAGTGAAAGCACCTCATCTATGAGACTCTTTTTATTCGTTAAGTTGGTCTGTGAAACTCTTGGACAGCCAAGCTATAGATTTTTATAGCAAATCAGCTTCAGAATTGGGGGAGGCAAGGGGGGGGGGTCAAACCATGATTTTCCAAATAGCTGCAGATAGAGCTGGCCTATTTGCATGCAAGTTTCTTGGATCAAGCTCGTTAAGACATTTGAAAGCCAATTTTTAAAGTGTAGCTGTGAACTATTTCAATCTTGTTTTTCCTTATAAGGTGCATTCCTAACAATCACACCTGCGGCGGGGCATGCGGACCGGACCACTATCACTGCCCTACTGAACACAGGTTTGTTCTTACAATTACGTTTTGATATTTTAATACAAAACAGTAACGATAAGGATAGCGATCAGCGATCAGGTAAGGCAAATGATATCAAAGAGAATTTTCCAATATACTTGCTGGGTTACCTATGACAGCGACAGACACTCTGCAGCTCTTTTACATGTCGATTTAGAATTAAGAACTTAAAATTACAGCTCGGAAAGGGTTTAGACTCACGCCAAGAAAAGTAGCAAGGTTTGTGGTTGAATCTGTCGTTTAATATAGTCTATACTTCAAAAAAAGGTTTTAAAAAGTTAAAGAGTATAAAAAATTTTACTGGACTTTGTTTCTAGCTAGGAATACCAGCTGTAGACTTAGTTTACAATCAGGGCCGTAGCCAGCTATGTGGCAAAGTTAGCGCAGTCGGTTAGATCTCAGGCTGCCACATATGAGGCCTCAGGTTCAATCCCCGGCCACCGTCGAGGGTTGAATATTTCGATGACCTTCTTTCCACCAAAGTTGACTCAGCTTTCCATCTTCCGAGGTCGGTAAAATGAGTACCAGCATGCTGGGAAGTAGAGTATCATACTTTGTAAAGTGCATTTGAGTATATTTACATGGAAAATGCGCTATATAAATACAACACTTTACTTTTTTTATGTGCAGATGAGGCAAATGCCTCCCCTACAATTTGTGATCCTTGTCGATTTTATAGGTTTTTTTAAAAACATTTGGAGAAACTGCTTTTCAAATCTGCCTGAGGAAGAAACAGTGTCCGTTTTTCCCTCCTCTAAATTTGAGGTCTGGCTACGGCCTTGACAACCTGTATATTAAACTATAAACTTGTGCATTGGTTGCCACATTTTAATGGACATTATCGATTTCTTGCCAAAACTAATATGTTGAACATAATTTAAACTAATCACATTTACTACAATAACTTTATTTTTCAGATGTAAGCCAAAAGGGGACCGGTGCCAACCTGTGCCCGTACACAAAGTGCCACGTGTGAACTGTACTTCGTCACAAAGAAGCTGTGCAGTGGTGCGATCAAAATCAAATTTTTGCAAGCGAATGAACAAGCACTGCAATTCTCTTAAAGACAGCCCGTCCAACTTCACCAAGTCCATTCGCATCTTCGAACATTATTCTCCCTGGGGGGAGGGGTGTGGAGAACACGGCGCATTTTGCCCCATCATTATGAGCTGCCTGCCCAAAAACCACACTTGCAGTAGAGAAACTACTATTCCGGATAATATGCTGACAAATAAGAGTCCATGGGGCGAAGAATGTTCCGGAAACAAGGCATTTTGTCCTCTTGTTATGGCTTGCATTTCGAAAAAGTTTCGTTGCTCACTGAAATACATTGCAGAGTTTGCTTTGTGTGAGAAAAACAATAAATCGGTGTCTGGTAATGTATCTACACCCGCGATTCATGATAACTGCAACCGCACAGTTCCTTTTGGGATCAAGTGCCTCAGTAACATGACCTTTTGTCCTATTTCAATGTCCTGCATCCTCAAAGATGATGTTTGTAAATTTCCTTACAACAACTCAATATCGTGTGAGAGTGGAGAAAGTTTCTGTCGGAAAACAGGTCGCTGCATCCCCCCTAGCCAGCCTTGCGGAACGAGAATGAAATACAATTATGCACATGGGCTGAACGGAACACAAGGAGGTATATCTATAAAGTTTTGTTTTATCTTTTTGTGTTCTGGCTTGTTGTCAGTAAATAACTGTTTTTCTCCTTCTCAGCTAATCAAAACGTTCTGTCTGTCTGTCTGTTTATCTGTCAGTCTGTCAGTCTGTCTGTCTATCTGTCTCTGTCTCTCTTTTCTTGA
>JANSTQ010136267.1:0-13566 GCA_026167885.1 Bergia puertoricense
TTGCTCGCAAGCGAAAAAGTTGCCAGAAAAATGAAAAGTTGCCCAAAAGATGCCGAGCAACTTGTGGACAGGCCTAATTACTACTACTGAATGAATAAATAAATAAATTAATTAATAACTGAATGAATTTAATCACAAAATGAATAAATTATGTTTAAATAAACGATTGAATAATCTTTTATGACTGTTCTAAACAATATAACAAATAATAACAATAATAATAATTATTATTATTATTATTATTATCATTATAAAGTTTTCATTATAATATATTAGTATAATTATAATTATAAAGTATACATGATTTTTTTAACTGAGTCTTGATTAATCGCTTTAACT
The DNA here is from genome assembly GCA_026167885.1 of Bergia puertoricense. NCBI lineage: Eukaryota > Metazoa > Cnidaria > Anthozoa > Zoantharia > Parazoanthidae > Bergia > Bergia puertoricense. The sequence continues at coordinate 340 of JANSTQ010136267.1, forward strand.
GCAAGCCACTTTTTTAAAAACTGGTAGTAGGACTAAGAAGACAACAGAAGTATTTTTTTTGTTATGCTTCTGATAATCCCCTTCACCAACAACAAAACAATATATGACCAAAATGAAAGATGCATATCTAAATTTTTGGAGAACAAATTAAAAAGTACAAGAAAGTTAACTTTATAATTTATTCAAAACAGAATATCTACCAGAGGGCTACTTCGATGGCATTAAACATCCTTGTATAAGAAAACAGTTTGCCAAACTTAGAATAAGTAACCACAAGCTTTTAATTGAAACTGGTCGTTATCAAAACTGCAAAATTGAAGAAGATAACCGCTTCTGCCAAGTATGCAACTTACAAGAGACTGAGGATGAAAACCATCTATTGTTTCGCTGCAAATGTTATTACAACATAGAAATTCTTTTATCCAAAAATTTGAAAATCTGGATCATCCTCCAACAAGCTATACGAAGACAGCAAGGACTATTAAAAATCTAATGAACTCATTTGATGCTAAAACTGTCAAACTGTTTTCTAGTTTCATATACTGTGCTTAATTGTTGGAAGATTACGCTTAAACAACTAGACCCCAGCAGCCCAAGCGCTCTTCCGCGGGTCAGATTTTCCCCAGATCTCCCCGTCTTTATCTTTGGCTGCTGCCTGGACGACGGCAAAATTGCTCTTGATCTGTACGTCATGGCCGAGGTTCCTAAGTCCATCCTGAATATCCTGTGGCATGGGGTAGACCTTGTCTATACGGACATACATGGGCATCAGTTGATGATGCAATCGTGGCTCTGTCACTGCCTCTGATAACGTCCTGTTAAACCACAGGTAGTTCATTATCGCCTGCAATGTGATGAAGCGCAATATGAAGAGCGTATTCAAAAGAAAGCGACGAGATCCTTTTCACATTAAGCCGGCATAGCAGACGCTCTAGTTTGCTTTTTTAGTGCGCTGGGAATATCGAGCATCCAAGCCGGGCTTCCAACGTGACTTGACCGCGCTAGGTATGAGAAAATGGGACGAGCAGGAGGATAAGCTTCGCTCGTGCCTCGGTCTCGCGGGCTTCGCGGCTTCACGACTCTCACGCGGAGCAATGACTTTATTTATGCTCAATCTCCAGCGCACAAAAAAGCCACTGAAAAGAGCGCCTGCTATGCAGGCTAAATTACATTCGTTTTAAGACACGCAGTTTGTTAATCAGTTATATTTGACGGCAGATCTGTGGGCCGTGTTTTGTTACATTTGTCTTCAGACACGCAATCAGTTGGTTAATCAGTAATGTTTGATTAACCCTATTCAGACTGGGCTTTTTTTGGCGTTCCTGGGACTGGGGGGGCTGAAAGTGCCGGCGTCCTATATCTCAAAAACTATTAAAGGTATTAATACTAAATTTGCCATGGTAAAACATTAAGTGAAAACAAATTTAATCATATATTGTTTTGTCAGCTATGACGTCATATAACGTCATAAATCCGCCATCTTGAAATTGACTGGTGGCCATCTTGGATTTTTTGATAACGTCAAAAAGTGTCCTAATTAACGTAAAATGACTGGAAATTTGTTGGGATGAATTGCAAAAAGCAAAATTCACAAAATGCAAACACATAAAATGAGAAAAATTAGAATAACCAAAGATAATTCTGAAAATAGAAAGAAAAAAAGATGACCTGTTAATCAAAAAAGGGTTGCTATGGAAACGAGGTAATTAATAAATTTTAGGAAAAGTCACAAAATCCTGGCCTTGTACATGGAATGGTTCTTTCGCTAGAAAGGTTGAAAGTTGGCGCGGGCACTTTCAGCCCCCAACCCCCAGTCATAATAGGGTTAACGATAGATCTGTGGATCGTGATTGGTTACAAATGTCTTCAAACACACAGTCGGCTAATCAGTTGTGATTGATTGACGCATATCTGTGAATCGTGACTGGTTACATTTGTCTTTGGACGCACAGTCATTTCAAGATTAGTATTCTGCTGTGTCTGATGGACGGAATCCCAAAACGTGTGAAGATCAAAAAGATATGGAAACGGTGGTATGCCGAAAATAGTTCGTCGTGTTTTGGAGCCTTTCTAATATCTGACTCATCTGAAAGACACACTGAAATTTGAGAGACAGAATAGTTTCTGATTGTTTAATATACTTAACTTAAAAGTTTTTGCATCTTAACTTGCTGTGTTAAGAGATGTACATGACGCTTAAAAATAACAACAATATCAATAACAATATTGTCAATATTTTTAAATAATTTTTTTTTTAAAAATTCTCTAATCACACGTCTTAGTCCTGTGTACATATTTTTTAGTGTCATCAAGCAGCCCAAGTATTTAACGAGACAATTACAAGTTGATTTTTTAATGTTATTGATTGAAATTTAGTTTTGAAAGTGTCACTATCACATCTAAGAGGAACTCTCTTGGCCATACACGAACCGCGGAGCTTCTTTGAGACTGGGGGGACTGATTAGTGACTCAATATTGGCGGAGACCGAACACAATTTTACTCTCTAGCTCTTTAAAATTTTGAAAATATTGTAGGGGCTAAAGTCCTCCCCTCCCCCCCCCCAGCCTCTTGGCTCCGTGGTCCATGCAATAAAACGTACCAGTGAAGTTGCAGAGGTTATCCTTGTCCCCCCTGACGCCCCTATGACCAGCCGTGCGTCACCATTGTTATCCACAAACACCGAGGGGCAAGTGGAAGACATGGGTCGCTTGCCAGGGACAATAAAGTTGGCCTCAGACGGTTTTACACCAAATGCATTGACCAGCCCAGGAGTGGAGAAATCGTCCATTTCATTGTTATAAATAATACCGGTCTTCATTCCACGATATCGGGCCCCGTAGCTGTGTGTTAAAATTTATCACAATTAAAGACCTGTGATCAGTTACTCCTTCGAGCAAGCTGTCTTTTTCACGGTCCACGAACTTCGTCACGTTTTTTGTTGTTTTTATTTCTTTTCCATTTCTTTTTTATGGACTTTGTTATTTTATACTGTTTTACATATTATACGTTTGTTCGTAAAGTTTTTCTTTCTTAGCTTGTAATCATTTCGATGTGTTTGCTGTTTGTATTAAATATATATAAGATAAAAAAGGAGAATTTCATGGAACTGAGCTGAGCTGAAGTCGTGACTCGCATATTTTCAAACTGAGTGATGTTGTCGAGTCGGAGAAAGGTAGATCGTCCCCAAGGGGTGAAAACCTAACAAAGATTTATTTAACCACTAAGAAAAACATAAAAAAGTGCAAAAGATCTCGGTAGTTGTTGCACGTTTTTAATGTAAAGCAGGTAATTCAGTTGCCGTGGATGCTAACTTCGGTTCTAAAAAAGTTGATTGAGGACCAATTGATATTTTGTAACCAGTTCGTATAAATCAGTTAAAGGATGCACGCCCAGCGGGAACACACCCTCCACAGTGTGTGCGAGGCTGGTACAGTTGGTAAGATCTCTGACTGCCAACCAGGAGGTTCCGGGTTCGATCCCCGGCCTGGTCGCCACACCGTCCGTGGACAGGGACGTTAAGCCGTTGGTCTAGTCTTCTAAAATGCTATCTCAGGGGACTTTAAAAAACCCACATACTTCTCGTAAAGAGCAGGGTAATCCCGGTGTTGTGGTGAGGGCCACGTGGGAGAGTACGTCCTATGGATGTAAATGTGTTACCCTCAATAAAGAAAGTGTCTTTACTTTACAGGAACCAAGCAAATAGCTCGACTCCGCCATATCGAAATAACAACCTCATAATCCCATTTTCACAACTAAAATCTTTTTTTCTTGCCAATTAAAAAGGTTTCGTAAATGCGTGAACTTGATTGGCGTTTTTCTGTCACGTCCTCAACTTCTCGTGAGTTGCTGTAGCTCAGTTGACTCGTCTCTAGTCGTCTAGTCGTTGGAAACTGGTCACCATTCCGTGCTCCTTCGCTCTCATTTCGCCGTAAAGCCAAGACGACTGGGGACTGTAGCTCAGTAGGTATATGACCGTGTGATTTCCAGTGTCTCGGCGCTGAATTCTCCAACTTTCCTTTTACGTTCAGACTGGACTTTCTGGAGTTTCCATGACTGAGGAGATTGGGGTAAAATACTCGCGGCAAATATTTAATAGAATCATTTGGCTTAAGTAAATTAAGTAAATTCCGCCGGTAGAATTTCAGATATCGATACTTGGTTTTAAGTAGCTAAAAAAAGTCTACAGTCACCGAATTTATCTGTTAAGCAGAGCTGGTAAATATAAGATTTTACTGAGCAGAATGCGAGAAGAACAACCATGTTCGAGCAGAATTGTGAGCAGGAGAAGCAAGTTTTCAATTACCACCAATGCCGGCAAGCAGATTAAGTCATTTAATTTACGGGCAGAATTCACTTGAGCTTACTTACTTACTTACTTATCAACGCTTCAAGAATATGAACAAACTGAGGGTAGTTGCTACCTTGTACACTGTTAACATTAATGTGGATGGTATACTTACAACAAGTTGATTGTAGTTGTCGCTGACACAGCATCTCCGTTAGGAGCCAGCAGAGACAAGTGGGAGGTACCTCCGTCTTCCTTGAAATAATAGTCACCGTAATGAGACACATTTGTGAAAGTCCTGTCATCTCGAATCTTCTGCCGCAAGGATTCAGCAAAATCGGTATTTGTCATCTCCTCCACTATCTGCAGGTTTTAAAATTTAAAATGCTTTCAACCTACGTCAACTTAGCTTTATGTATTTTCTTACAACATCAAGACATGCATATAGATTATTATTTTGACTATGAGAATTAAGGAGCAAACTCAGTAAAATCACCAAAGATTGATTGCAATTTTCTCCCAACTTGTTTAAAAGAAAGTAATGGATGCAGGTTAAAAGAATTTAGCAAGACATCATATGTCGTGTTTGGCCTCACCTTAGTAATGTTGGAGTAGTCCCCGTCTCCCAGCAGAGCACGATAAGCATACGCGTATTTGAACGCTTCCACGATGCGATGGTAGGTTAAAACCGAGCTGTTGGTTGTGTCCCTGTCCTTGCTCGTCATGTTGTACCCTGAAAGAAGATACATCGAATTTGACAACACAGATTAAAAAAGCTATAGTATTTTAGACAAAATGCTGCGTCTATTTGCGCGTGCTTGTTAACCAAGGAGAAAATGTGAGAGTTTTGATACCGTGAATGGTTTTTTAGGACAGGCACACAGTACCACCGGTCCTCTTATAACCTTGCGCTCTACCGTTTGATCGTCACTCACTCGTATTAAAATTTTACGCAGTAACATTAATTGTAAAGAGACCCACAAGATCATCAGCCGGCCCTATTACAACTTTGCGTAGAACCGTTTCATCGTTACACAATCTTATAAAGAATTGCGGAATTACAGTCCAACCAGATCATCACGTGGACCTTTTGCAACTTTTCGTAGTACTATTACGGCGTACTATCAGGCAGCCCTGTGGGCCCTTCGGGCGCTTCGCCATTCTTTCAAGATGTCACACACTCTTATCTAAGTGTCACGATATTCCTTGAAAGGGTCACAGGTATGCTGTGTCACGCAGTGCTGTTTACCGATCCATGAAATTACAAACACAGACAATGAAAGAACACTTGACGACTGCACCCACCCTTCAAGATATTCAATATCAGGTTTAACACCGCACCACTTCCGGGGGGCGGGGTGGAGTACCATTTATACCCAAACATCTCTCCGCTCAGAGGCTTTTTGACCTTAACCTTATAATTCTTCAGGTCCTCTGCAGTTATAATCCCCCCGCCGTCTTGCACTTCCTGAGCGATATCCTTGGCCAATTGGCCAGTGTAGAAAACTTCAGGATCGTCGCGAATTTTCTCCAGTGTCTTAGCAAACTTGGGCATCTTAATTATCTGACCAAGCTTCTTTGGCTCGTCATTTTCAAAAAGAAGTTCTCTAAACAAGAGAAAAGATCCATTTTAGTACGTTTACAGATTTGAAAAAGTATCAGTTTAGAATGAATCACTTAAGTAGATATTTTGTTCATACCCATCTTTCATTAACCATGTTCTGATTGTAGAGTACAAGATTTAAAAGAAACAAACTGAAAATATTTGTGGTGACAAAATGAACTACATGCTGTTGCAAAATGCAAACTTCAAAGCTTTTAAAATACTTTTTCCTTAACGACCCACAACGACCAGAAGGTCCAGATAAACGGGTTAGAAGGTAGGTGGAGGGGGGGGGGCTCTCGTATAAAAAGGGCGAGGGGTGCTCGTCGGAAAATTTCAACTGGAATCCCCCAAAAGGTACCAACCTGGGCGTGGTTTAACCTGAATTTTACTTTGAACATCCTAAGCGGTACCAAAAGCCAGGATTTTAACCCATTTGAAGTACGACAAGCATCTCCGCCCCTGTCAGTATAGGAATACCCCCCCCCCTCCGGGAAAATCCACGTGCCAGCACTACAACATACAAAAAGGTGGGAAAGTGTGATGAAAAGCACACGAAAACGTACCTCATGCCAGGGTCTTTCTTCAAAAGAGGTTGCACGCTTTTGCGAGTCAATGCATAATATGCGGAATGTCCCAGCTGAAAACCTTCCGTGGCCAGATCGATAGACGGTTGAACCAGCTCTTTCCAGGAGAGTTTTCCGTATTTCTTCCAGGCGGCATGAAAACCACGGACTTCACCAGGGACCCCCACAGCTGAACCTCCTGCGAAACAATTTTTTAAAATGTTTAGGGGCCGATCATTTAACTTTTTTGGGGGGGGAGGGGGTGGAAATGGGTGATATCCTGCATGAAAACGTACAATCCATCGGTCTCTACACGAAGCAAGAAAATGAGACCGGTAAAGCAGGTGACTAAATGATTTTGATAATTTAGGTCAAGATCAGCTCAGAGACTGGCGAAATTAAACCTTCTCGTCATGCTTTGTAATCTGGGTATTTCGCTGTTCAAAGGTCAACCTTCTTAAAAATAGCTGTATACACACTTTTTTTTATAAGAACAGATATCTTGGCCGAGGCTCATTGTTCTTAAATGTTTGGGCTTTTCAGCCTCAAATTGTTCTTAAATTGTTCTTGTTTTTAAAATGCTGTATCGAGGATACCCCTTCAAAGCAAGTGTTCTGAGGTTACCAATTCAAATCTGTTTGGACATTGGAGATACGGGTTCATTGACCGGTGGACAGATTTAACATTGTAAATTAAATCAAACAAATCCCAAGATGTGGAGTTGCTTAATTTTCAGCAATCAGTTAAACATTTATGAATGACAATAAATGTTGCGAAAACATTAAAACAGTGGCTTATTATTGCTTATTATTGTCGGTGACGCAGTGGTCGAGTGGTTAGCTTGTCTGACTCGTAACCTGAACTAGGTCGTGAGTTCAAACCCCGGCCTGACCACTGTGTTGTGTCCTTGAGTAAGGCACTTTACTCGACTTGCTTCAGTCAACTTCAGCTGTGTAAATGAGTACCAGCTTCTGCTGGGGGCTAACCTGCAACGGATTAGTGTCCTGTCCAGGGGGAGTCGCTGACTCTCATCCGCTTAACACTACGGAAACCGGAGATAAGCGCCGGCCTTATGAGCCACTTGGCTCGGGAAAGTATTTAGCTTTTTTTTTATTACTAATTTGGTTTAAGTAACTAATTTAATATTTCTTCTTGAAACATTATCAGTAGCTCCGAGTCTTCCCAGCCTCAGATTGTTCTTAAATTTTGGACGATTTGAGCTTCATTTTTTTATAAAGTTGTTCTTATAATAAAAGCAAGTACACACTGCGTACAATAGTGTTTGGGATGGATTTTCCCCGAGCATTTCGGCGCGCAGCCTGGGTACAAGGCAGCACATGACCAATAGTTCAAGCCTTACCCACTCTGGAGCTCAGCGTCCCGTTCACATACATTGTGGCGTTCGCTTTACCAGGAGCTTCCTCTCTGAAGTCAAACAGGTCAGCAGTCTTGGTACTTCGGTTGTAAACGATCATGAATCCGCCGCCTCCGACCCCAGCCGAATGCATATTGATTACTCCAACACAGAAGAGCGCCGCCACAGCGGCGTCGACGGCTGAGCCTTTCCTCTTCAAGATATCTCGTCCAATCTCTGAACACTTTCCAGCGTCTGCAGCCACTACTTGCTCTTTATAAGGACCATCGGCGTCAGGGGGACCAGTTGGCGGGGGCAGAATTTGTTGTGGGGTGGGGGTGGTTGTGAGTACATCCGAGTCTTTTTTCATTGTTAGAACAACCGACAGTGCCACGATGACGGTCACCGCAATCACTGTGATGATAATGAACGCAAGAATTGCACGCCGTCTCTCCATCTTTATCCTGAAACACGAACGTTTCTTAAGAAAATGTTTTTTGTCGAGTTGATACAGGGGAAGACCTTTCTTCCATTTGTTGGTAATCATTGAGAATCAAACATTTGCGGGCGGCTCTAGTACAAGACAAGTGTAATAATCCCTAGCCACAAGTGTAATCCAATTAAGATTATCGATTTTCACATGTTACTGATTAATCATAAATGCAGTAGGTAGCGGATTATTCATTTGCATTTGTGTTTTTAAAAATGGTAGAAAATGAAGAGAAACAATAAGGGGAATTACTTTTGTGAGCAGGGATTACATCTGAGGGCTGTACATGCTCCCCACGCAACATTGTCCTTTGCTGTTTGAACAAAAGGTTTTTCTGTACTCCTTAAGCTTGAATAGCATGTTCACAACCGTCCTACAACCCCGGTAGGGGGATTGAAGTACACCCTTACATGAGCAATGTAGGCCGGTATGTGCATGAGCACCAAAGGGTAGGGGGCTTTGAGCCGTTTTGGTTTGAAATGACACTTTGGTCTGAATTGGGTATAGGTTTTGGATGAGAGTGTGGGGATGTGCCGTAAGGTGTATGAAAGTCATTTTTTTGTCACTGAAAACGGGCATGAATTTTAGTATCAGGTCTGAAATTAGGTAAGAAAATTCGCATTCTTGGTTCTGAAAACAGGTAATAATTTCACGAATAGCGCCGCACATCCCCACCAAAATATCGAGGAGTAGCCTCCTCCCTCGGGACTCGAAATGTCTGTTTCGAAACTGGTCGTAACTGATTTTTACTAAGCCAGTCGATGATAACCGACAAAGCTATCATTCATGGCTCAGTCTCTTTAGCAAAGAATGAAAGATTTCAAACTTGTTTTTAAATTTCTTGAACCTAAACATCGGTTACATTCGGATATTGAATTGTGGAAAGTGTTCTATTGGTTTATTAAAATGCAATCTGAGCGGGTCATGATGTTTCAATATTGAAACTTGGATTATAGCCAAAAGCAACATTTTAACTCCATCTTCAGTTCATGCACGTCGTCTTGTATCGACTGATCTGACATGCACAGGAAAGAATCAATCCTCTACCCGCTAAAAATTGGGTAAATTCAAATTGGTCTGAACTTTCAAATTAAATGTCCAAAACATGTTCGCTCATTTCACCTGAAAAGTAGAAGTGGTGTTGCTTAATTAACTTATTTGGCACCAGTTTTAAAGAGGTATCATAAGACCCCGTCCACACGTATACGTTTACATTCGTAGAAGAATCATAATAGCAGCATAAACTTGTTTTTAGATTAGAAAAATGCTGTAGAAAATTCTTAATTATTTTGATGTATCTAGTAGAGTGGGCTCATCGCCAGACATTGGGCAACATGAATCGGGCTAAGGTCGACTTTGGTCGATCAGTCCATTTTCTCGTGTCTTCAAGAAAACGGAACTCCGTATAAGAAGGGTTTCTCGTCTTATTACATAAATTTGGCTACTAACTAATATAGCTCCTAGTAATTTTGAAGTGTAGGTTCAACTTTTTATTTATACTTTTTAAATATGCAAGATAAACGAGCTGAGAGAGCGACCTGCATGTTTCATTTCCCAAACTGGTTTTACAGTAGTCTGTAGCACCAATACAAGCCCATCAGTTCGAGCAAAAATATTTCCAACCTCTTTTACAGTCTGTCGTTACCGCTTACTAAACATAGTCAAATTAAAGTTATGGTTTGAAATTATTGGTTTACTTTACCTGTGCTGTAGAGAAAAAATAGAGCGAGTTTCTCGCGTCCGTTAAACTAAACACCTTTTTTCACGGAGATCGACTTCCAAGGAGATTTGGTGAACCCTCTTGGCTATTCCTTACCAGTTGAAAAGAAAAATGAAATGCTGGGTTAATACTTAACACCCCGGGGCCTAAATATTCTTTCACTGAACATACTCCCATATTTACAATGCATAATTATTGAAATTAGCGAGAATGCAAAACACCACGTTCGAAATATGTATTTCAAAGCAAATAGTCAGGGAAAAAAACTTAATTAGTCCTCTTAGACATCCTGCACTAGGAGGGTGGTAAAACTACCATTACGACCCATTGACTGACTTCAAAAGCATTTTAAAGATGTTATCTATAGTCAATGAACCAAACAGATAAAAAGCCGAGTTCTACTTCCGTTGTAGTTTATAACATATGCACGCAGTCACACTGTGATAATAAACTTAAAACTTTAGAAACATTTTTATTCTTTGACCGGGTATTAAAAGTTTTAATTAAAGTGTAAATGACATCTCGCTCAGGTTCAAAGACGCTGTCTCCCATCAAGATTTTTTATTTTAGTCGGTGGTCACAATTCATGCCGGGTATTCATGACCGTGTTGAAAGTTATCCGCATGCAGCTAGTCTTACTGAAGAGGCTTTATTTCGCAGCGGGCTTTACGCAATGTTTACGCCATGTTACGCGGGAGAATAACGGTGCGAAATAAAGCAGCTTCAGAAAGGCTATTTCAAAAAAGGTTTGGATGGTGAAGAAATAATGCACTACAATGTAAATACACAAAGGACGTTTATGATTTGCTTTCGATGAAGTTATACAATATGCAGAAATTGAAACTTTATTCCAGTGCATTTTTCCGTCGTTGTTAATATCATTGTATCTAATGTAAGGATAAACTTTTAAAATATAGCATTAAAGTACTTTCTTCTAAGGGAGTAAGCTGAGTTTGGGGTGTTCAAGAATAGTATTATAACAACAACAAAATAGCTGATGTAGAAAATGATAAATACACGTCGTATTAGGAAAATAATAGTTCACGCGGTATAGATTCATAGCTCAAGAATTTTGATGGTGCAGCTGTACATGTTTATTCGCCATATTGATAAAGGCTGGCTTTGGTCAACTCTAATCGCCTGTACAATCCAGCAACTAGCCAGAAACAACTGTAAAAGCACAGCTGAACCTCTGCGTCATTATCAGATCTTGACCTTTGTATCGATAGGAGGCAAAGAAATAACATAGTCTCTAGCAGGTTCTACAAGCAACTGATACTCAGATATTCTTTGGTCTGTTCCTCGAGTGTTGCAACCGAAGGCAGATCAGCTGCGCTTCGGGTCCTTTTTCGATTGGCTCTCCTTCTGAATTGTTAGCAGATCTTTTAAAACTCATAAGAAATGTAGTATCTCAGCTATCCTCTCTATTCAGCCCTTATTTAAGTTATACAAAGTGAACAGTATAAATCTTGTAAAACACTAATCAGGAGCATTCATATACCAGTGCAATAGGCGAGTCTTTGTTTGCATTTTTTGCCTCATTAGCATAAGTGTTTCAGTTTCTAATCGAGCTACAAAAACATCAACTCTGAATATTGAAAGGACTTTGCAAAATAAGCTTCGTCAGTAAATATGAGACCGCATTATTAAACACTGTTTGTGCGATGCGTTTTTAAAACATCGAAATTTTACAGAGAATGTATGTTTCATTAACGATTTTGCCACCCAGCTATTGTGCGATTTTTTGAAAACCAATATCTTTTTAGAAACTGCATGTAGGAAGCTGAAAATTTCGTCGATTGGTACTTTTGACAAACTTTTTCGCGTTTTGAACTCAATTCTTATCTAGCATGATTCCTTCTCTACGAAAAGCCGTATGATAATGAAGCTGAATGTAAACAATGACGTCAGCAAATATTCGCCTTTCAAGCAGTACTGCCCTTTAGATCATCTGTCGTAACACTAATATGTAAGTTGCTTATAACATGTATTGCACAGCACTCGTGATCATTTAATGCTAAAAAGCGCATTGCAAATCAATAAATTATTATTATCATCATTAATTTCTTCTTCTTATTATTATTATTATTATTATTAATGATTTTGATACCACGGTCTGGGTAATGCTCCAATGACGACCAACCTTTTTGAGCCAGCTGTATCAACGTACTTGAAATAATACTCAGTAAAGGTTAGATTTGTCATTTTTTTAAAAAAAGCCACACTTACAAAACAAAAAACTTTCTTCTGATTGATTGCTTGACTGTGGGTTTTTTCTCAACACCGTGCAGTTGATTGTTATTATTATATACCACACAGGTGAATAGTGCTTTCGCACATTCTGATTGGTTAACTCGAGGGTGATTAGCAAAGTACTATTCACTTCCGAGCAGCCGAAGAAAAACAAAATGGCTTTCGTTTTCTTTTTTTTTTCATTTCGTCTCGTTTTTTGGTCCGCTATTTATTCAGCTTGTGTGGTATATACTAAAACAATTATTCACCTCAGTGTCAGTGACTGAAAGAGGTGGATATTTACCTCGCCACTATTCACCTCCACTTCGGTGAATAATTGTTAATTAGCATATACCAAACCAGTGAATAGTGCTTTTTGCGCACTCTGATTGGCCACACGAGCTCTTATTATCCAGGGCCCGGTTCCTCGAAGCCTAGATTAAATTTGCTGACAAGGGTTAGTTAATCGGTGGTTCAAAAAGTGTTCCTCAAACCCCGATTTGCTCTCAGGAACTTCTAAGAGTTGAAATTTAAGGAAAATGAAATAAAATTCCAAACAGAAAGCTGTCTCCACGGTAGTTCGAAAGTTTTCGATCTTTAACAACTCGAAAATGTGAAATGTAATCTGTCATGAATTTCTGTCTAATGTATTTTTAACGTCGTAGATAATCTTAACTGTCACATTGATGACTGAGTTTTACTTTGTTTTTCTTTCGGATGTTTTTTGGCAAGTTATGAAGTATCTAAGGCGTTTCGAGTTTGTTCATTTGCTCTGATAAATCGGTCGATTAGTAGCAGTTATCATATGGTTTCGTGTTCAATTTGGAATTAATTTGCACAAGTGAGTTTTTCATAAATTTCAAATTGCACGAGCCGCTTCGGCGAGTGCAATTTGAGAGTTTTGAAAAAAATCACAAGTGCAAATTAATTTCAAATTGAACGAGAAACCATATGATAACTTGTTAATCATGTACAT
>JANSTQ010136278.1:0-13565 GCA_026167885.1 Bergia puertoricense
GCCTCAAGACACCAATTACCCCCATCCCCCCTCCCCCTCCCCCCTTTCATAAACGTCCGCACCACGGTATTTTACAAGCACAGCTAGCTGCTTTGTAAAGCAGAGCTTTTGAAAGAACACCATTACAAATACGGGAAGGAAAGCAGTATTCATCATTGTCATTTTTTGAAAACGATATTTACATAAAATTCAAGTACAGTGAAAAGCAAGTGTGATTGAAGTGACAAAAGCGCAAATCTAGAAGCAAAACACAAAATTTCCTTCTTGCTGCTGCGTTTGAACTCTCTACGGAAACAAAAAAACTAATGAGGGAGAGGTAACGAACCGTCCTAAAACCTGAAGCTTTGTAGCAGTTAGAATGAAACTTACAGCTCCTGTAGTCCGATTAAAAACACATCTTTTGATGTTTATTGGATTACATCAGCATTTATAATGCATGCAATATTAATTATGAAAATTAAAGTTGAATTTAAAAAAACGCTGAACTAATTTGTTTCTGAACGAGAAAAATTCAATTGATATTGAAAAGGTCGACCAAACAAGTCTTTCTTAAATTCTCTAGGCTACCCAGGATATTCTCGCGTGTATGGTTCAAATCGACCCGTAACGAGATACCCGGCATCTCTACAAGGAGGTATGTGTTCGGCTTAAGATTATTGAACCCTTTGGTGTGGCTAATGATACAAAAATCTCATACCGTTTGACAAAATATTGCAAACAACTTTTTTCATCTGAATTAGCTCTACATACGTCGCTGGGCGATTGCTATTTACTCTGTGGGTGATAAAAGTTTTTGTGAAGCTGAGGAGTCAAATACTTATATGAAGCGTGAGTGTGCAGCGTATCGCCGGTGCGGCTAATAATAGTAGCGTGGCAGTTTCTGCAACAAAAACTGAAAGAAAATGAACGACAAAATGGGGGGAGGAGTTCTTAGTATCTCCCTCGACGATATGTAAGATGGCATACATAAATATATTTTTATCCTGGAGTAAAAGCTGTGATTCGTATTCTGTGTCTCTGTAGGTACTGCTCTTCCCTCCCAGCGTTCAGAAGCCAAGCCAGACCTAAACATAAACCCCCGGGTAGTCGGAGGTAATTGACTTATAAACTGACAAATCGTGTTACTGTGAGATAGGCCTTTAAGCTACATTTGTTCCTTAAATCATATCTGTCCTCTCCTTAAATCGATATCTAATTTGATGTAAGATACCAGAAACATTAACAGTTCTGCACTCATAACTATGTTTAGAAATGCTTCCAGTATTTACCTCAGTGATACAGATTTTTCTATATCCAATCATTTTATATCGACTGCCCTTGAAATGCAAACAACTCTCTAAGATTGTACATAGCCAAGCTATAGAATGAGAAGCAACGTTTTATAAAAGTGGGTTTTTTTGAAAAAAATCATAAAAGAGAACTTAACAACATTCATTGATAAACTCAAACAGGACGATAAATAAATTGATACATTCATAGAAATTAAAAATATTGGATATATCGTTATGAATTGTTGTTTTCTATCAATGAGGGTCATTTATTGTTATCCTTTTAGAACATGGTTATCATCATCATTATCATCATCATCATCATCATCATCATCCTTTCTTGCAGATTTGATGGCAAAAATTCCTTTCCCAGCTTTGGTACTTGAAGAATTAGCCGGTATTTGTTTCCATTTGTAATATTTAATTCATAAATAAAGTTCGGATAAATTCTGTCTGGCTGTGTTTAGTTTATTTAAAATTTCGTTGAGTTTTAAGATAAGAGCATAAAATAAAAACTGATTGTTTGATTATTTGCCTTGAGAATCATGAATAATCGAAAGTAATAGAGAAGCATATCTAAGGTAGGCCAAATTTTTACGGTGTCATTTAATTGTCAAAAATTCTGCTCTTTGGAATAAATCTTGTTTTGATACGTACTGTATTACCGGTAGATAGGTCACTGAACTGCCAAATTACACTGCACTAACCATGTGTCTACTCTAGGTCTTATCAGCCTTGTGGATTGGAAGCAAAGTCCCCATCTTGTCAGAATGTTGGAACACCTACCACGAGGTACAATCATCTAATCTAATTGTGTAGTCCCAAACTTAGATTACTCTAATACTGGGCAAGCGACTAGGATCTAATGGCAGGGAGGGCGGACTGCTTAAAATTATCTAAAGTGTCAGAAGACACTGCTTCACATGGAAGAAAGTTCCATACTCTAATAGTTCTAGGGAAAATGAATATGACATAATAGTCAAATTTGTATTATTCGGCATCTCTATAAGACCCCGTCCACACATATCCGTATATTTTTGAAAACGAAGATTTTTTCTCCATTTTGGCCTCCCGTCCACACGTAAACGGAGTTTTTGAGCACCGAAAACGGAGGTTTTCAAAAACGCTCTCCAGAGTGGATTTTTTGGAAAACTCCGGCTTATCGTTTTCTTGTGGACGGGCGAAAACGGAGGTTTTCGAATACAATGACGTCATAGGCTTATATTACTAGCTTATCGTTTTCGTGTGGACGGACAAAAACGGAGGTTTTCAAATACGATGACGTTGTAGGATTCACACTACTAACATCGCGCATGTTTTATAAGGGTCGTTATTGTATTTCCATCGTTTCAGTGTTCTCGTGTGGACGGGCGAAAACGATTCGAACACGCTACGTGTGGACGCGAATTTTCTTGAAAACGCAGAAAAAAGTCATCGTTTACAAAAATATTCGGATACGTGTGGACGGGGCCTAAAGCGGCCGTGGCCACCTTTGAGCGCTCCAAGTGGTGTTTACTGTTGTTTTTTTACTTGTAATAAGCGGTCTTCCAAAAATTCTTTGTGACACTTTTGTCCCTAGGGATCCGATCTTTCAAACAGGAGTCAATTAGAGACAGCAATATTTTGAGTTTGACAGATATCACTTGAAATACTATTTATCAAGCTTAACTCAAAGATATTGGTGTCCGTTAATGGTATCCCTCTATTAAATGGCCACAAAAAGAGTCCCCACCTCGTTCCCAGGGTTCCATTTCTAGCGATACTTCCTGGGAATGAGGTTGATAGATTCCTTGGGGATGGCCGCGTAATACAAGTTTGGCCGTATAACTGTTGTTTAATTAATCAAGTGAGTCAATAATCACGAATGAGTGAATTTATAAACTGTAATGAGCTTTTGCCCTTATGTGTATATATACACATGTAGCACGCGCAATATAACTTTATTTATTTATAACTATTATAATAATAATAATAATAATAATAACAATTATTATTATTATTATTATTATTATTGAAATGGACTTTGATATTGAAACTGTAGAGGGAGCTATTCACTAGTATTTCAATAATATTTTAATAGTATTATTACTATAAGTTACTATTATTTTATTATTATTATTATTATTGCTGCTATGTTTTTCTATTAGTTTTTATAGATGTATCACAACTCACTATTTAGTAATAGACCCTTTTTATAGCTTTTTAACCGATGTCTATCCGGCTCTTTTAAAATAATTACAAACTATTATAAATAGGTTTTGAATTCTTAATAAAAGTATTATTATTATTATTATTATTATTATTATTATTATTATTATTCGATAAAAGGTAAGTAAGGCTGTGTATCGTTGGTAATCTGCCTGAAAGATAAGACCACTGAGAGATACAAAAAGCTCAACCAATGTATTTAAATTGTGTCGCAACTTGTAACTCAGCAAATACATATATTAACCTTTGCAGTGAAAGGGAATTTTCGGTTTCTCGGCTGTTTCATGGACAACTATGAGAAGCCAGACCTGCGCATAATAACCACCACTAGCAGACCACTGACCGTGAAGTATTGCGCTCTCAAGTGCCGGCTGAGAGGTTACTCTGTCGCTGGTGTCCAAGTCTCCAGATGCTCTTGTGACCAGATTTATGGCAGATATGGGAGGCTAAGGAATGAACAATGTCAAATGCCATGTGCAGGGAATAGAAGCGAGATTTGTGGAGGGTACTCCGCGAACTCACTGTACTACACAGGTTAGTGTTTCACCGGTTTTCATGGTTTCATTGGTAATATTGAACAAGTTTCACTGAAGCACAATTTTGGTCGTAAAGTTTAAGGTAGTGCAGTTAATATTCAACTTTGCAGCATGCGTGTGCAGTTTACAAGCGCGAATCGAAAGCATATACAGACGACTCTGGGAGCCGCTGTACAGTCCATGCGCTGCTCGGAGCAGAGCCTACAGCCAGTTGAAATAAGAAATGTGTATGTGACAGACTGCATAGCTGGAATTACCCTACGTCAGTTCTAATCGAAGTGTGTGGGCTGTTTTAAACCCCTCAAGAGAACGTTCAGAGCTTAGACCAACGGCGTAATGGCCTTGTCCATTGACAGGTGTTCTAATCAAGACTTTAGATAACTAACAGACTGCATGAGCCTCAATTAAGAACGCTCACACTCTCACAAACGTGTATCGATAGGGAATTTGGTTGACCGTATGCCATTATAAACGTACTTGCCAATGAAGGAACTTTTAAAGAAACACGCTTACTATTTACAATAGTTCATTGCCACAAGTTTTAATTGGCGATGTACCTGAATGATTTTAAAAGAAACTTAAATTTGTTTATCAATTATTTTTCAGGCAAAGGCGAAGCGGTCCCTTATGAAGTGCTAAAAGGTAGATACTATTCCATTTTCACTGTGACTGTCATTTGTTAATCTTAACGTTTGTGATCTCCGGTGAGTTAATTTCCTATTCTTTTTATTTAACCCCATTCAGACTGGGCTTTATTGACGTTACAGCGTCCCCCCCACCTGTCCCCCCCCCCCTCTTAACTCTAAATCTATAAAAGCTTTTGCTATTAAACTTGGCAGATAGATAGATCTTTGAAAACTAATTAGTTTCACATAATTATGTTCTGGTCATGGCGTCATTATCACGTCTTAATGACGTCATTTCCTTAAAAACATTGGTTCTCCCAAATTTTATCTTTCTTGTGTTTCTTTCAAATTTTGCTTTTGAAAACAATATAAATGCAACCTAATCACAAAAACATGAACGCACAATCATAATTTAATGAGAAACAATACGGCTTGAAGTTGTCATTTGCTAACTGAGGGGATGAGGGAGAGGATTTCATGGTAAAATTTGTCAATTGCAATAATTTTAAAGTTTCTGCAGATATTTCAATAAAGATGGACCCTATATTGATCCGAACTCTTTTTTGCTATGTATAGAAGTGGTTGACCTTACAAAATACATTTATTTCCAAGCTGTAAAATGTAACAAAGCGTCATGAGACGGCAAATGACCAAATATGACAAAAACAGCCAATCAGAACGTGGTTTCCATGGCAACATCCCACCCCATAAACAAAAATTAGCCATATGACTAGATTCCCCGATAAATTTAAGAAAACTACTAAAAATTGGGCCGTTTATCTTGAATAGTTTTAAAGTTATTAATCTTTAAAGGTCCCCCCCCCAGTCTGAATAGGGTTAATATGGAAATTTTGGAGTAGTCTGGAGTATGTCTTGAGGTTTTGATAGCTACATTGCGAACCGCGAAAATTTGTTCCCGCAAAACACTAAAAATCTCCCTCAAAATTTTCATTCTATGCGGTAGTATTTTTAAATTTTTTAAAATAACAATAAATGTTCTGCTGTTGCCTAAAATCTGAGCTGCTGCATTTGCCCCCATTAAACTCATATCTCATAGAAACAATCTTCCCTCTCCTTGGTGTCAAAATTAACCAAATATCCCGGGCTGTTGTAAGAACCAGTACGATATTTCCATTTTACCTTAATCATCTATAATATTCTTCACTTTTTCTTTTTATCCTTATATATCCGCATATTGTATTTCTGCTGTATTCCATACTGACAAATTAACAGGCTCTTTCTATTTTTTATTTAACTGCAGATACAGCAAGAAAAATTAAGCAATCAAAAGTGTTAACGAAGAAAGTCCACTCTCTGAGCTCCAAGAAACACTCTTCAGTTATGAGCAACACTAAAATTGACAAAAGAAAGAAAGATCAACATTCTTCAAAGATAACAAAAAAAGCAAAATCAAAATTTTCTGTTAAAAATAAAGTTCATAAGAGCTTCAAAGGAAACCAAAGAAACTCTAAAACAAAGAAAAAGCTGTCCAAGGCAGAACTGGAGAAGTTGATTAGCAGCCTTGTTCCTACGTTACGGTTGAGATTAAAAGTTCTTCGTGAAGACGACAACCCGACAAAGTCTTTATTAAAAGACCACATCAAAAGTAAGAAAAATAAATTTCGTCTTTTAGCTTCTTCTAATCTTGGAACTCAGAAACCTCAACAAGACAATCGTACAAAAAATCCCTCAAAAGGATTGAACAAAGCATCTATTCCAGTAGTAGAGGCTGACCATCATAAAATAAGTTCCGTAAAAACACTTGGTAAATCCCAAACTTCTCATAAGATACAAGATAAAGGTACAAGTGTTACAAAGACGAAAGACCTTAACAAAGCTAAAACGAAGAGTAAGATCCGAAAGAAGAAACTGAAAAAAGTGTTTATCACAAAGCTTGATATGTCCGTTAAAAAGAACAAAATTGGGAAAAGCATTACTAAGCCTTTAAAGCAAAATGTCAGTAAAACAATTCATTCTAGGATCACCAAGTCGAATATTGCAAAACGTAACAAGGGTGGGAACCAAAGTCGAATCCCAGCTCATAAAGTTAATGAAGACAACAAGACGAATAACACCAAGCAAGGCATTCAAATCTCACCTAAACCAGAGAATACGACAAACGATGTTGTAGTCGATATTGTTAAGAAAACTGTAGTTCCAACACCATCAGGATATGGAGTTCATTCTGTCAGTAATGGAAACCCTCGGAACCTTGATGTAAAGGGGATATTCAAAGCACAGCTTCTACAGAAAGGAAATGTTTCGAACAGCTTGTGGCCAAAAGAGCCGACAAAGGCAAACATCACCAGTTTGACAGGGAAACAAAAGGCTGTAGGCTCTGATTCCATGAATAAAAAGCCAGGACGAAAGACGTCTAAATTAGGGGGTAAACCATCAATTGTTGTTGATAAGGGGATCCAAAATTCCCATACAACCAACAGAAACAATGAGTTGAACAACAAAGATAAAGTATTGTCTTTGAAAAAAACATCTAAAATGAATTCAGGAACATCTCTGATGGACAATATGAAAGCTCCAAAAAGGAAGCATTCTACAAAGAAAGTGAACGTTGAAGCAATAAGAGTTAGTTTTGAAGAGGAGAATGAAGATGAGGAATCAGGCGATGACGAAACTCAGGGAGATGATGAGTTAAACAACTCTGACGAAGAAAACATCAGCGACAATGGATCAATTAATGAAATAATAAATAGCAGAAATCACTTAAGGAAAGACTGGACTGACTAAATGAGAGTGTTTTACTACAGGCTCTTGATTTAAAATGTTGCATGAAACGGGAGGATCCATCATTACGAGAGAGGATGGCTGATATGACTGTGCAATGATTTCTGAGCTCGCAAACCGTCCTTTGGTACCCAGATGCGTTACTCATCAAAAAACACTTTTTTAAATGTTTATAAAAATTATTAAAGTATTAACAATTATGATAAATATGATTGTTGTAATATTTATAATAATTATAATAATTGTGATACTTTTGATAATAATAATAATAATGCTATTTATTGAAGATGCTATCTTCAACCTAATGTGCTTTACAGAAAGTTCTTTCGACACATTTACGGCAAGTAAAAGGAATGTATTACTTTAATACTTTTTCTAAATTGCTAAGTGGGCCAGCTGAGATGCAAGTGTTAAATAACTTGAAAGTTGTTTGCAGCTTCTTCAGAAAAACACTCCAAGTCTCTGACGGGAATTGAACCCATGACCCTCTGATTGCCTGTCAAATGCTCTACCCACTGAGCTACAGGAACTCACATGGGGAGCTAGCTTGGTCACTTAACTTGGTTCTAGTAGATGGTACATGGTCATATGTCATGCGATACCGCTGGCTCGATATGTCCGAGTATGTATGCAAGGCTGGTAAGTGGTGCTGCTGAGATGCATAGTGCTAAATAACTTCATTGAAAGTTTTTTTCAGAATTTTTTTTTCTTTCAACTTCTGAGTTTTTATTCAACTGAATGTGCGATTTAGCGACTTAGGTTGTTTTATATATTAAAAACATTTTAAAAAAGCAAGCGAAAGCACAGTCGTTATCAGAGAGTTTTTCTAAACAAACCATCAACAAAAACCTATTACTTTCAATGGACAGTTTAACATCAAGTTACAGGGACGTAACCAGGAACTGTCAGAAAGAGGGTTCCAACAATGGGTACGTTGGGTGACCTGATTTGATTCTTTCCTATGAGTTGCTTCTAGTTGGAAGGAGGAGGGGAGGAGGGGGGAAGAGAGGGAGGGAGGAGGAACCGTCCCCTGGCTACACTCCTGAACTAGGGTTCCATCATGCATATTCACATTCCAAACATACATTGCAATGCGACAGGTCAAGCGCGGACAAATATATAGAAGAAACAAGGCGGACTTGTAGCTTGGTCAACAACGTGTTTGGGATGTGCTAAGAAATCAAATGTCATTGTTGACCCAATAAAATTGAAGCACTTTGACGGCTCGTTCCGAAAACGCTAATCTCAAAACCTTTCGCTTTTAATTAATATCTTTTATTAAAAGCATTCTGCTTCATATTCGTAACACCAGATGTATTTATTTGGCCACTTCGCTGCTATTTCAGTTAAAAGACTGTTATTAAGATCGATGACATAGGGTAAAACAATCAAATCAAAACCTTCAAAGAACGTATTTCGACGGTTTTTCAATGGTTTGTAGATGTGTTTGTCGGGCCACAAGCAGCCCGAGTTGAGAATTAGAATCTGTGCAGTTAAAACGATATTGGTGATTCAGTCCATTTTTTAAGACTTTTAATAAGGGATTAAATATCGTTCGTATTTGGTGCGATGTCAAAACGTTATATCTGTAATGCTTTGAATCAAGCTCATACTCGAACTAATAACTTGCTGCGCTATTCCTTGCTATGCAAATATAGTCAAAACTGGTTCAGATATTCGGTTTTATTGTTTAGGCCCAATAAAAGAAATTCTGGTTTCTCTTCACAGTTTTTCATAAAGTAAATACGGCGGGTGGGCTTTTTTAGCATGATTCTCTATACTGAGCATGCAGACTTGGACAATTATCATCTTCACAAGTGTGCGAAATGAACATTTACTGAGCCAGTTTTCGTTTCAAAGCATACAACAACAACAACAACAACAACAACAACAACAACAACAACAACAATAACATACATTTATTTTTCACAACTTTGTGTATATGTAATACAGAAATACATTACCAACCCTAACGTGATGTAGTGGTTGGGCACCCGAAACAACAGTAGAAGCTAATCTAGTCTTTTTCCTCAAAAACATACTAATTTCAATATAAATGGCACCCAACTACTCAAATTTCTCAAATGAGTATAAAAGTGAGAATCATTAACTTTAAATGTGCCAAAGAAAAAGAAAACAAAAATTTTAAATTAGAGGTGATCTCAAATATGCATAATTATAGATAGTTTTGAGTTCCCTTTTAAACAACCAACACTCCAGGTTTTTTAAGTTACAACAATTTCGCTCGGAGCTTTTGAGCTAAAAGATCTATTATTTAATATTCCATAATTAGTGAGCAAAAGTAGATTTAGTGGAAGCTAGACGTGTGTTGTAATTGTGTCTAGTTTAATTATTGGGCAAGAAAAAGTGTCAGAAGCTTTTGGGAGGTTGGACTGCGAGTAATAGTACATAAAACACAGAGCAGTATAGAAAAGGACTATTTAAAGCAATAATTTTGCAAAGAGGGGTCTGGAAAAAGCTAGGGTACGAATTACTCTCTTTTGCAGGATTTGTAGAGGTTTAATATTTGTAGTGTAAGTGCTACCCCATACCGTATAGCTGTATGTAAAAAAGGATAGATAATATTATAATATAGTTGAGCTATAGTTCAGAATGCCAGAGTTTACAAGTAATGTCAAAACTTTTTTTAGAATTGTTTTTAATATGTTTTTCCAATTCAAATAACAGCCTGTTAGCACCCCTAACTTTTTATCGTTCAGAAATTGGTGAAGATTACTCATCCAGTAGTGGTTAGAAAACAGTGAAAAAAATAAATCTATTACTGGAATACGTTATTTTGTGTAAATCACACAACGTTTCACACAACAACGCTGGGCTTCTTCAAATGTTATGATCACTGGCCGAAATGTATCTTGGGACGTTGCGTCACGTCCCAAAATACATTTCGGCCAGTGATCATAACACCTGAAGAAGCCCAGTGTTGCTGGGAGAAACGTGTGCTTTACACAAAATTGGTAATAGATTTACTTTTCTCACTATTTATTTTATGTTCTTTCGAGTGTTTAAGTGATCTGTTTATTTTTTAGTTGTAAAACGAAAGAGTCAAGTAATTTTTTATGGTGTCAGTGAAATAGGACATAGTTAGTCTTATCTGCATTTGGACAATTTCTCAAAATATAGCTATTCATGAATTTTACAGAGTTCTGGCCTCTGGACACGTCTATATATAGACACCTTCGCCGGATCGCTGTTTCGTTGTTTCGCGCTTCGTGTTTTAATACCGCTCTTTTCTCTCCTTACCTTTCCCCCCGCAGACTTCAATCTGCATTTTACACCCAGTCTGCATTTTATCCTTATCAGCTTAAGTTGCGCCTTCTATAGATTTACTCTGTATTCGATAAAATAATTAATTTTCGGTGCAACAGTGCAGCGGCTACTATACTTCTTTACACGGGCTTCTTCGTTATCATTAAAATCAGTTATCGGCTTCCATTTTACAGTCAACGAAAGTCACTTTCATTGTAGATTTCAAAATTGCAGAAACTTGAATACAAACTTCAACCACCTGATACTTCATCTCGATGAAGATTGAGGAAATTGAAACAGCTCTAATACTTGCACCTATATATATGTACATCTACGACTAAAATGAATCATCTTTTGTACTCGTTATTTCCATACTTGGAAACAGCACCACATTGTGGCTATTGTTTAATTCATGGTTTTACTCTGATCGTATGGAATTGGAACAAGAAACTTGCCCCTTCTTCGACTTCTTCAACATGCCTAAATAAATCGTTCTTGTCCAAAACTTCGCCACGTTCTCAGTGTGGCGCGTCACTTCCGTCCACTGTGGTTTCGCCTAGAGTATGACGTCATCGACACGTGGGGGGTTGTTACTTTCGAGTACCGGTATGTAATCTGATTGCTACTATAAACTGAAGGGTGTGGCAGCACTTTCACTGTGAGCTGAAGGGAAGGATATTGTACTGTACTTGTTCATTTGAACTGCCTGTTTGTGAGTATTAAGTAAAGTTGAATTTATAGTATAGATTTTGCGTTTATGAGCTACATTCAATTTTTTTAATAGTAGCAAAATAATTAAGTGCAAGCTGTTGAAGTTGATTTACATCAGAATTACTTTGTTTGATGGGATACAGTTGTCTTGTCCACAATTTGACTGCGGACGAATTTGTTTGTAAGTTAAGAATCATGTTGACAACACTACTGTTTTGGCTGCAAGCCGCATATTCTGTGAGGAAAGGTTTAGAAAAACCAAATTCAATTTGGTTCTGATCTCCTCACTGCAGCTTCAAGTTTGCTGACTCATACAAGTGAAATGGTAAAGCTAGAAAGTCTAAGCTCTTGACAAATTCGAGCTCGTTCCTGCATACAGACTAGTTTAAAAGCACAAACAAGTAAACATGAATGAAACGAGCAATTTCAGTCAATGACAAACTGATACAAAACACGCGAGTCCGACTTGCTTTTCGAACAACTTCGCTCGGGATTGAATCAGTTTTCATTGTATCATGATTGCTAATAAACTGCTAAATTTTTGCTAAAGCAAGTATTTTTCCCCCAAAATGACGGCTTATTTATTTATGATATTCCTGGATGCAGGCGCAACGTTTTAGCATGTTGCATTTTAATATGCATACGTATGGCTCTGTTCAACATTTTTGAAATGAAAAAATATGGAGGAGCGAAAGACGTTGTCGTGTTTTCGTGCTTGTATTAAAAGATTGTATTGGTTCTAAGGAAATGTGATCTCCAACACTAAAAACAACTAAGTTTGAATTTTAAAAAATCTTTCATTTTGCAGAACTTTACCAAACTCCGAGCAACGTTCGTTTTGCTTCAGTGACCTTTGATCTTTTCCCGATTCCCTCGAAATGCAAAGTTTGATTGTGAATTACCTCAGTTATGAAAACCCACAATAAGAAAAGTTCCACCAAAACTTTTGTGCAAAATAGCAGAATAAAATTTCTTTAAAAATGAAAAGACGAGAACTGTCGCGCCGCCAAGCGTGGCGGTGGAAATACATTTGAGCGTGCCGAGAAATTCAAGCGCCTGTCGGCAGTGAATGTCGAGCGAATAATTGATAAACACTTATCTTTCATCGTACAAAAACATTGTAACTTCTTAGGGTTTTTTTTAAATTCTTTGCAGTACTCGATACCTAAATATTTAAAGAGTTTAGTTTGATAACGAAAAAACAGTGATCACGCCATTTGTAAAACGGTATAGCAGACATTAAAATATGTTAAAAGTAATACTTCTAAGCTCTTTGTTGTTTTTGGAAATCGAACAAAATTAAATAATTATTCTTCCTGCGAAACCTTGAGTGACATCAGGTA
This sequence comes from Bergia puertoricense, assembly GCA_026167885.1. NCBI lineage: Eukaryota > Metazoa > Cnidaria > Anthozoa > Zoantharia > Parazoanthidae > Bergia > Bergia puertoricense. Next base: position 12,702 of record JANSTQ010136278.1, read on the forward strand.
TTTGTGGTGCAAGTATACTTATTTTTAAACCGACAAACTGTGATTGGCAATTTAAAAAATACTATCTATGATTGAGTCACAGCTATTTCTTGTAGATTGACCTGTGACTCGATTTCTTGCTGGAATTGACACGAGGCAGAAGAAAAATTACTAGTTTCCCTGTTATATGGCTTGCTTTTGTGGTTATCTTAAAATAATATATTTGTTTTATTTTCACTTTTTTCCCGACCGACTGTAAAATTCCGAAAGATATCCGGCAGTGTCGCGAAAACTTTAATTGGAGTGGCCTTAATATAATACCGAAAGCACTTGAGTTTTACGACTGAATTTACAGCATTTCAAGGAAACTGCAAACGTTCACTACCACAGTTCTATGAAAGTATTCCGATTTTTACAACACGATTTTTTAGATATGCGATGGAAACTGCAAACAATTCATGCAAACACCAGAAAAGAAAATTGTAGTTTATACTTCGTTTTCACGTTTTTAAATAACCTGTGATCATGCAAGGCCTTCCTGGGCGCGCGAGCGAAAAAATGAAAGATTTTTATTTTTTCGCTCGCGCGCCCAGGAGGGCATGATCGCCAGGTTAGTTTTTAAGCTTAATAAGGACATTGTGACTGAGATGGCCTAAAAAATAAGAACAAAATAAGAACAAACTGAGGCTCAAGTAAAGTTTCAATCGAAATTTTTATGAGACTTTCATTTACAGGGTTGCCACAGGTCAGGGAAAAGTCAGGGAAAATTAATTTTTTCAAGGTCAGGGAAAAGTCAGGGAAATATAATATTTGATCTGGGTCAGGGAAAATTTTAATTTTGGTTAGAAGTCAGGGAAAAGTGCTTTTGGTCAGGGAAAACTAATT
>JANSTQ010136311.1:0-13561 GCA_026167885.1 Bergia puertoricense
ATACATGTGGAAGAAATGAATGAATAAGGGTGCGGGTTATACGCCGGTGCGGGTAATCTGTTAACTTTTGTTTCTCTGAGTGATAAAAATACGGGGGTGCGGGTTATCTGCGGTGCGGGTTATAGTCCGGAAAATACGGGTACATATCCTGTAAGGCCATGTTCACACTTGGTGCTCAAGCACAGTGTCTGAGCACAGGTACGAAATGATTATGTGAACACGACTTTTGCAGAGTGCACAGCTAAAAATCCTGAGCACCATGCCCGAAATTGATACTAGGTCGAGACCTTGTATCCAGGCATGGTCCCAGGCACTGGCACGAGTCTGCACGGAACTCAGTACTGGTACATGTATCATCAGTTTGCATACCCAGAAGACCCTGGTTTGTTTTTCAAAATGGCGACTGTGGAGGAAGGAAGAAAATGGACAAAAACGATGAAATAAATGCGCTGATTGATGCGTATGGTGATAGTACATGTAAAATTCAAGAAAGTATCTATTTCGCCGTAGCACAGCATGTTGCTGCAACCATCCTCGGAAAATATGACCTCTCAGGCTTCTTCATCTCTGTTGTCTCGAGACTTCATTATATGTAAAATAATACATCATAACAGCAAATAAAGAGCTTGCATCTTCAATTCATGTTTCTGTTTGAAATAATGCGGGAAATTTTCAATTTCCTCACTGCTAACTGGGGACCAGGTATGAATGCACTGTTTTATTGGGCATTTGGTTGTGTGAACAAACCTTGTTTCTGTGCGCATGCCCGAGCACTGTGCTTGAGCACCAAGTGTGAACGTGGCTTAATATATTTAGAAATGAACTCATAAAATCATGAACTTACTAAATGCAGTAAGTCCCCTGATCGATAAAAATTCTCCTTATGATTCAATTCCAACTAGTAATTTATTGGTTCCTGAGGGTAAAATGCGGAGTAGTACTGTAGTCGTCCATGTATGTTTGTATTACTTTAAATGGAAGACTTGAGTTTGCTTTCTTCTGATTAAAACGTTTCAATTCTTCGGAAGTTTTACTATTGAAGGATTTTTTATATTCATATCGAAGATAAACTAATAAACTGTACGTTTCCTTGAAACTATAATTTATGTAATACCTTCGAATGCTGTTCATCTGAGTTAGAGGGCATTGCTTCAGTTTAACATTGAACCACTCCGAATGATAAAATTTTTAACTATTGCAATTAGGGGAATCTTCAATCTATCCTTTCCACTGCCTATATATAGAAGTTTTCAAGTGTTCATAGCAAGTGTTTTTGCATTCAATTCAAAACCAACCTTATTCAAGACTGCTTAATAAAGCGGGGCTGTTAAAGCATGTAAATACTGTTCAGGAAAGTGCTTTGAAATGATCGTATTTTTGGGTTACAGAATGATGCTGTTCCTTAAAGGGCCAGGTTCATGGTTACTTATGCAAAACCGCTAGTTTTCTAAAACTCAGTGTTCTTTTCATTTGTACTCATAGTGTATTGATGAAGGCGATTTAATTTGACAAATACAACCCTATTAATAAACAAAGTTGTCAAGGATCATTGCATTTTTGCGTTGTACTGTATTACGTTAGTCAATTTATCCTACGGGCCAACACTAAATTCGCTTCAGCACACGCGACTGTACATGTACAGTAATCCGTTTCAATCGTCCTCGCAGTTAAGCCATCAATACCATATTTTCATTGTTGAAGACACGGTTGTGCTTGAAGTATTTGTAGCAGAAATTATTTTCAACATCTTTTACCGCGAAATGGAAATATTAGACAGTCATACCGTGAAATAGCCCCTTTAAGGGCCCATTAACGTATCTTTTAAGGCCGTTGCTAAGGAAATTTTAATTTGCTCTAGTTTAACTTCAGTTTGCTTTTATGGGACAATATTTTGAAAGTATTCCCGGAGTGCAAATGCCTGATTCAGTCTGTGACGTCACTAGGTCACGCACATTGTCACGTGACCCAAATCATAAAAATGAACCTAGATCGCCAAACTTTAAGTTCTGTGTGTTACTTGCGGCATCATTCGTTTCTTTGAAGCAATTCCCAAAATTGTAAATATGCTTTTGGCATTCTGGCTTAAGACAAAAGTTTAAGGGTGAAAAATGTGTTTAAACCACCTTTTTTCACCATTTTTTTTTGTTTTTCGACATTTTACAATGTTTCAAGAAAAATAGTTGTTCTTACGATTCTGGTAAACAAAATTTAACTTTCTTTTATTAGCGACGAGGAAAGCTCAAGAATGTCTGCACGGAAGTACTTAGAGATAGCCAGGTTATTAAGCAGTTCATTGGCTACTATCACTACATACGCCATGTGCTCAGTCTTTGGTATTAATAGATGGATGTTTGTTTGTTTTCAAAAGTCGAGATTTTTGTCTGAAGCTTATGATAAGCAGTGTTCTAGCTAGCTAAAAAAAACGACAGGGCGCCCTAATTTGCATATCAAATTCAACCACGATCGACACAACCGCTGTTTCTGATATCTGCGCTGTGATTCGGAAGTTACAAAGCAAGCACCATGACGACAAGCACTGAAACCGCTAACTCAGACTGATTATTTTAGCTCAGAATTACACTGTTTTGAGAGTGGCTTTCGAGCGATCATTCAAAGTGCACAAGAACTTGGCAAAGTATCGAGTTGAAACATCAAAAATTTCGGCTTCTTAAGTCCAATTTCCATTATGATAGTAAGTTTGAGACTCTGAAAACAACAGGGCGCTGGACAAAAACAGCAGGGTGCTGGGAAAAATGACAGGGCGCTGCGCCCTTTCGTTTTGGCCTGGCTGGAACACTGATAAGTAACAGCAAGTGTAAGTTAGCTCGACCAATGAAACTGAGAAAAATTTAGTTACCCATTGAAAAATTATCCGTAATCAGGATTTGAGATCAAATGTTCGCCGCCTGGGCTGTACGCGTAAGACCTACTGTCATACTGAACCTAATTCATGAAGATCTCTTTCCGATCGGAGAACTGTTATACCAAGCAAATGGCCACCAGAATCAGAAATCCAAACATTGTATGCGTCGTGCACTGCTTATCTGCTCTTCGGTATCAGCAGCGTAAACAATTTGGGTAGGCAAGTGACACAGACAAACCGTTCTTTTTACCACAGTCTTTCTAGCTTTATTTCGATAAAGACAGTGCCGTTTTATAACTGTTTTACAATCTTTTCAAAGAAGAAATAATCATATGTGTAACATTCTTCACAAAAAAACATATTCCTACTTTGTTACTGTGTAGCAGCATAATTGCAGCAGGATGTAAAAGTTGAATGAAGAATCATAATTAAACTTAGAAACACACTTTACGTGAATTCTTTGAACGCGAAAGCGACAAAACAACATTTCAATTATAGTAAAAGGTAACTGATTAGAATCTAACCTTATCAAGCGATTCTTCAAATTGTCACAAACAATTCCTGTTCCGAAGGACTGCACTAAGTGCAACTTTTGCTATAATAATCCAGTAAATTTGTCAAACCAAAACACAGTCCTTATTTTTTATCGCTTCAAAGTTGGTCCTTCAATTGGTAGACAATAATGGGTTCTCGTATGAAATAAAACAAAAGAGAGAAACAAATAGAAAATGCACTAGCAATTCGCTCCGAGGTATCATAATCGATTAACCATCACGTCGTGTGCACAAACAAGAAATGGCGGGAATTTTCCCGCGCTTTGTGGTGCACGCGCAGTTGAAAAACCGGAAGTAAACTTGCATTTTTTGCTGCCTACATAGCAACCACGTTATTTAGCAACGAGATACATTGATGGGCCGTTAAGGGTGACGTAAATTTGACCTGTTGATTTTAATAGGCCGTTAAACACTCTGTCTTAGAACATACAACTTATCACACTTACATGCAAGTCACTATATCTGTTAATACTTTAAATTCTTTCAAATCGAGAATCCGGAATCCTTGATTTAGGCACGGTGAAATTTCCCAAACATAAATCAAGGTTTTCCGAGAAGCCGTGATAAGCATAAAATATAAGAAATAAAGCAATTTAATTTACAATAATCAAAAAGTGTCCATATCATATATGTATATCGACAAAACATTATTGACTCTTAAGTTTAATTTAAAACTTAAAACTTATATTTATAAGTACGCAAGCTATTTGATTTTCTTGTATCAACTGGAATGTTATTCAACAAAGCTGCTCTGCCAAAGCATTTTTTGCTGTATTCAGTATTGGGTCTTTGAAAAACGTAGGAAAACTTTTCTCTCAAATAATTAGGTGCAAGATATAGCTTTACTAACAATGTTGCAGATCGCACATTAAAATTCACTACGGGTAATTATGCTTGATAGTTTTACTTGTGGTATTCTGTAGCTTGGAAGAATGGCTACCACATATGTTATTCCTTACTAAGATTTTGTAGCAGCGAAAACAGCATTACATGAAGCTGTACTGCGATTGGTCTAAAATGGTGCTTTCTGCCATTCAAGGTGAAGTTAAGCATCATAAAGTTTCTGGCTGAAGATATACTGCAGGCAAGCGATGTTATTTGCCATTTCTTGGTTGCTAGTGGAGATTCAAGACATAGGTACTGTACACTATGGGATTCATGTTCACAAAGGTATCAGAAACATCGAAGAAAAACCTGTTGAAAATTTGATCACGGTGAAACCCTCTTGTTTTCTGTAAAACTGCACCATGAACATTTCTGCCGATATACTTGAACAAAATTAGTATTGAGCTGATTTGAAAGACATTAGATGAGTGATTTTTAAAAATAAAATAAAAAGTTTCCATTTTTTTTTTCATGTTATGGAATGGAAAGACTTGGACGGTTTAAGGGAAACCACACCTTCAAATGAACAGTAGAAACATAGAATAATAAGAAACATATAGTAATTACGGGAAAAAAAATAGATTAGTAGCCCTTATTAGTTTGAGTTGATTTGAAGTTTGTGTCAGGTTAAAAACGTTCAGCTTGCTTCGTAACCTTTTCATACCTTTTCATATGTTCCCACTTTAATTTTATTCACTCAGAACCAATATGATCATTAGCGTTAATGGATTATTTTCCGGTCATATTACTTTTGTATGTGTCCTTTCAAAATTGTATCTTTTAGTATTATTATGTTTAATACTGGCTTCTAACCATTTTTTTTTCAGTGTTGCCGATAATGCAGGTCACGAACTCAAGAGAATTGCTAGGTAGGGTGATTTGCAATTTTAATTAATTTGCCAGCAAATAAGAAAGGATTGAGGAGATATTTGTTGCTTTGCAGCTGTCTTTACAGGTATACATGTAGATATGCGTATAGCTTTCGTTGGTATGCACTAACTCTAAACCACAAGATTTGAAAGACAAGAAATAGTTACTAGTTTCATTACCAAGTTTGTAAATGCTAACCTATATATTTGGGGATGCAGTGTTTCTCAAGGAATCAGACAAAATATAACAGCTTGCGCCTTATTAAATGCACCGAGAGAAAATGTGACACTATTTGAACAACTTTGTGTCACTGAATTTTCTTTCAGCTCAACAGACTGGGAAAAACCTGAAGTCGTCAACAAGTTATTTGCCTTATTTCAAGGCACTGTTGTCACACCAGGGGCCAAGCAGGTACTAAATATTGTTTTCATTTTTACTACTAAACTCTCTTTGTTCAGGTCATGCATTTGCATTCAGAACCAAATATATGTAAAAAAAGTTAAATAGTTTTTCATATGTTTTTCCAGACGGGATTTACACAGTATAACGTAAAATCTTTTTTCTGCAGCCATCGCAAGTTACCACTGACCAAAAAAGATCTCCAGCAAATATAAGGGTCAAAAAGAAAATATTTCCTTACTTCCTGAGGTCAAGAAAAGCAACGGATCAGTTTCCGTCCTGTCTACAGGTAAAAAGTTGGACACTTCATTTGGTTTACGAGTTGTTGCTTCAATCTGGGAACAGAATTTGTGTAGTCATCTTGCAGCAAGTTGCACTGATTTGTCGGATTGAAGAGAATCACTCAACGCGCTGCAAGAATGTTTGATTGCACATGTAGATGATACACTGTACAATGTATGTCACAAATTCAAAACGGTTCTCAATTGAATTCTACTAGGCCTTTCAAGAGAAACAAACGAGTTGCTTCTGTCAAAACCACAGTTTTTCAAATCAAATTCTTTGTTTTTTTAGGTGCCTCAGCTGTATCTTCTAAAAACAATGAGCTGGGCCACTTTTAGGATTTTATGTTGTTTACTATAATGAGATTAAAGCCTTGTTTGTTTTGTTGATAATGGTGGCGATACAACAAGTACTGAATGGAAATTGAACGAAAACATAGTTCTTTCAAAGAAGATCTACAACTTCAGAGTCTTCCAAATAGTTGTTTCTCAGAGACTAGCCATGAATGTCACACATTGGATGTAAAGAATGCCTTTTTTCGTGAATGGATATTGTTTTTCCTAATTTCTTTGCTTCTAGGTTGTTTTTGAGAGTCTGTTTGGACCTTCTCCAAATACCACCTTACGTCTAAATGGTGTACAGTTTGTTCATCACATCTGTTTGTTCAGCTCTGACAAAGTTATTAACACAATGGGTCCGGTGCTGTTATCAGGAATGAACAAGCTAATTGATCAAGAAAAAGAGGTAAGAAGAATTGGGCAATCATTCTTTTGCGAACCAAATCCATAAGGTCCTTTCGTATACATTTCCTTGAGTTTAAGAAAAGCCCCTGGTGAATACGTGTTGCACATTTTTGTTAGTTTTCTGTTCTCACAAAATCCGGAAATCAGACAAATGTTAGTTTCATTTAGTCAAAACTACATCTATTATGCTCATCTTAGAACGTTTTAAACGCATCAGCTTAGACCTTCTTTATACCATACTGGTGTCAAAGGGATCCCGTGTCTTTAGGGACCTCGACCCTCCCCTCCCCCCCTCAACCTCAGAGATTTCACCCCGGAGAAGGCAAAATCACTGGGGATTTCGCCCCGGGGAGAGGGGGCAGGTTGGGGGGGGGGGAATCCCTGATACACCGGAAAGCTTCATTGCCGTTGTAAAAACTGCCGGATAGTGAAGTAACACTAGATATTTTGAAGGTAAGGTTTGTTGTCAAAATACCTAAGGAAAAAGATTTAAATGATTGTAACAGGTAAGGAGACTTAAAAATGCTATGTGAAATTTGGAAAATATTTCGAAAAGCACTGGTTAGTTAACCAAGTAAGACTTATAGGAATGACAAAATAGCAAGAACGAGCTGCTTCTGGACATGGAACGAAGGAGCATTATGAAACTGCTGTTTTACATAATGTTGCTTCCCAAACTTTGCTACGACAGTTCCACCTTGTTTCTCTCCCATTTGCCGAACTCTGCCCCCCAAATCTACCAGGAATTGCGGACAGATTTAGTTGTTGTTTTAAGGATTCGGTTGATACTGTGACCCCTCTTCTACAGAATCAGAAGCTAAGAAGTTTGGCGTATGTTGCAATTGGCAAACTTTCAAGGTAAGTTTTCGAATATTAGCCAGTTCTCTGCATGTATATCATATACGAATATACTGGAAATGCCAATTGCTGGCTTTAAACAAAATAAAATCAATCGTTTAACAATTTAACAATTGAGTAATGGAGTGAACTTTAACATAAATTAATTTTTGCTAAACAGGAGGACGCCACAACTTTTTTCCAAGGACGTGGCTCTTGTTCAAAGGTTCTTCGAGTCGTTGTGTCAGGTAATTATTGACACTTACATACATGTATAGGGGATGCATTACGTGGATTCTGTACAACAGTTGCATACAAAAAGTAAGTAGACACAGCGTTATGAGGTAAAAGGAAGAGTTGGTTTAGTCTATGTACGGTGATAACATTTTACACTCACAGGACAGTACCTGTGGCCCTCACTGCAACACCGGGGCTGGAATGGTCGGAAGTGTGTTGGTTTCGTTAAACCCTCGGGGATGCGTTCATTTTGTTTTTAAATGTTCAGGACACTTGGTCCTGGCCGTTGAGGGTATGACCAAATTGGACTCTTGCATTTTTTAAACTCTGCAAGGACGGGATTGAATCTTTTAATGACAATCAGAGATCTAACAAACTGAGCCAACCGTGTATACTCACGTTGTTCATTAGTACATGTAATTCGAAACAAAACCTAGTCTTATAACAAGTCTCAGTAAAATACTGCTAACCTTCTTATGTCGAGTCCAGAAGTCAATTGCTACCATCAAGCAGCTTATTAACCATTCATCTTTGGTTTTCTTTGTGATTAGCTTGATGGCAGATCTAGAAAACGGAGTAGAGATTTTTATTATAGTATCTGTTTATAATATCCTCATATTTTATAGGAAGAGGCCGATACCCGTTTGGCCGTGCAGGAGGCCCTATCAATGATGGCTCCTGCCTTCAGACAAGCAGACGATTCCACTTTGTCGTTGCTGGAAGCTCTGATTATGAGCAACGTTGAAAAGGTGATCTTTAGTTTGGTTTACACAAGCATGATACTCTTGCTTTCTGCAGTTACTTGAGAATGTTTCACTTAGGGAAAAATAAGTAGGCTTTGAACTCGCATTTTACCTATGTTTGCCAGTTTCTCCACTACTCCTATCTCGTACTGATCATCCTAAAACATTTTTGTTATGTCTAGACGAGAAATACCGTATAAGGGTTGTGTTTACAACCTTGGTCAACAATAAATTAAAAGCAGTAGATGTAGCTAAACATAAATTAAGTAAGAAGTTGACTGTTTCTTTGTCATTCAAGGAGTCACCTCAAGCGAGGCTTGTGTCAGTCCAGTTTGCAAACTCTGTTTTCCCGTCAACACACATCCCATCACGATATGCCTGTATGCTTGCAGTTGCGGATGTGTGAGTACCATCAGTATTTTTTGTGGTTTCTTTCTTTGTTTTTGCTGCAATTTTTTCGATTCTGACTTTTATTTGAACTTCCTTCTCGGTGTCAATAAAGCGACTTGAGGAAGTGACGCAAAATAGCTGCTCTGCCAAGATGTTTTGCATTTATTAAGATTAATTAGGACTTCCGTTTGCTTCCTTCTCGTAGGAAAGACGATGTAAAGGAAGAGGCCAAGAGAGGATTGAGGGCACAACAGACCGTGACATATTTGTCGAGAGATGATCCTGATTTATCCAAACACCAGTTTCCATCATTCCCCGATATAGTCACATTTGTTGCTCAGAAGGTTGGTGATAGTTGTTAAGAATGCAGCCATGTGTTACTATTAGGCTGACAAACCGTTCAACATTTGTTGCTAAGATGGTTGGTGATAGTTGTTAAGAATGCAGCCATGTGTTACTATTAGGCTGACAAACCGTTCAACATTTGTTGCTCAGATGGTTGGTGATAGTTGTTAAGAATGTAGCCATGTGTTACTATTAGGCTGTCAGGCCGTTCAACAAATGCTTGGATTTTCTACTTTGTCAAGTTCTATTATAAAATTTACTGGATGCAATTTTTACAATTTGACATTAACTCTTACATGCTAATCAAAGTAGAATTAGTAATTTTAAAATAAGAAAACAGTTGAACAATATTAAATAAGAAAAAAAAACAGATAAACGTTACAATTTGGTGAGAGTAATAGTAGTATAGTTACGTGTACATAAAAGCTGGAATTAACATTTGTCTATTTTCCTTTCGTTTTATTCCTTGAAATTTCCTCATCATACTTTTAAACCTGCGTCGTTTTCTGGCCAAGACAAACCAAAGCAACCCAAATGTTTTGCTAACTTCCAAGACAGTTGTCCAGCCTTTCTTTTTTGTACATTCATTATTATTTACATTAACCTGAAACTCGTGTTTTTGTTTGTGATATTTTCGATTTAATATCATTGCTCGTCCCTCCTTTTAGGTTGTTACATGTCTTCATATTAGTTGAAGGTAAACAATACGTTAATTGTTTGACATTCTTTTTGTTCTACAGGCTAATGAAAGACTTAGGAGTAGTTCGCGCTTTATTACTGGGTCAACAGCACTGCCATTTTCACCGCCTGTCTTTATGGAAGTAAGCAACGTGATGGAGTGTTTTTTTCCCCTCCAAAGTTCAACATTACTACTTGTAGTTTACAAATACAAGTTCAACTAGATAAAAATGAAACTGAAGTCAAATAACTTTACTTGCTTACTATTAACGTTCAAAATATATTAATCATTTCGCAAATAAAATAAAATAAAATAAAATAAAAACTTGAAGGTATAAATTTGAATCTGCAATCTGTTACTGGAAGCATTCTTTGCTGGGTTCATTGTCCGTGACAGTATAATGGAGAATTAGGATTTGTTTATATGGAGTTGGACCGGTCTGGCAAGATAGTTGGCCTGTAACTGTTCATAATCGTACCTACCTTCGCAATAAAAAAAATACGAAGGAACAGTTACGAAGAGGGCTGTTTGTCCCACTTGTTGAGATACTATCAGACAACTTCCTGTTTCCAACAAGGGGGTCTTATTGGATGGCAACAGCAAATGAAAGCTAATATTTAGTTCGCACATGACTGGTTACAGCAGCCACATATAACTAGTTCATCTTCCTTTTTTTTGGTTTATCTTGCTTACGGGAATGTGCAGTTGTAAATTTGTTATGGGAACGGGCATCATTTGCTTATTATACATTACTTAACCAGTTGTTCTTACAATTCAGTTATTTTCCTCTCTTAAGTTGGTAAATGAAAGAATTAATGAGTTGCTTCATTTATAAACTGCAGATCCTAAAATATCTGGGGAGCTGTTTGGCACACACTGCCGGAGTAACGGAAGAGGATAAAGCAACAAACCGTTTTCTTGGGCCAGTCTCAAGATACCTCTTGGCTTTGCTAAAGCAATTTAATGACGGTTTGTACTCAATACTTGTTGGAGTGGAATATACGAGAAATGAATAAACAGTTGACGAAAGTGGGGTGTGTCGAGATACTAAGATATTGCTTGAAATTTGAAAGGAAACTTGAAATTAAAAAGGCTCTTTCACGGCTTTGCGCATGCTCAGGAATTATTGACAAAAAACCTGTTTCAAGCTACAATATCTATCAACAGACACTGTTCAGATACCAATCAAGAAGTAAATGCTATGAATGGGCTGTTTTAGGAGGCGATTAAGTTGGATTGCAGTTGTCAATTCTTGTGTTCCGGGCTGGAACACAATGTAATAAATTGTTTTAAGGTGCTTAAACCTTAGCAGAAGTGATCGATTAATGTCTTTTTGGTAGGTTAAGATGTTTTCTTTTGAAATTGTTTGGATAAATAACGTGAAAATTTAACTTTTGAAAACGGGAAAATCCATTGATTCAGCCATGAAAGAGCCACTTTAAATTTATCAACATCGTTCATTTTTCTAACCAGGTTTTAGCTGGATTAGTGGTTACTTTTGCTCAAGTTTATAGTTACCCTGTTTTGAATTTTCTTCTATCCAGTATTGTTTCAGTTGTATGTACGCCTCCCTCTCTTCTTCCTTTTCTGTATCTTCCATCTTTTCATCTCTTCCTTCTTCTTTTGATTTAGCATTTGCCATGCTTTCATTCTTGCTCGCTTCCTTGTTCAGTTTCTTGTTCTGCTTGCTTGCTTTTATCCTTTTTGCATTTGCTTCTCCGGCATTTGCTTTGATTGGCAAGTTTGACTTGAATGACTGTTGTTTTTTTTCAGATCTCACCATTAGCCCAATAGCACAATACATCGCATTAATCAAGCAGGCGTCGGGCCCTGCTGGAGGTGAGATTTGTGTGTGTGTTTGAATTGAGATACTAGCTTTTATTTCATTTAGTTTTCAATGGAACCATCACTTTCAACAGTTGTACGTTTGTTTTCAAACTTTCTAATTTGGACATTGACCTGAAACTAACGTAACTGTGTCTGCTTTACCGTTAACCTAAACAGCCCGAGTTGTTTAGGGTGTAACAGTTTTAATATTAAGCTATTTGTGCTGGTTGTTTAACTCTGAAATAAAGACAAACTGTGAAATCAGTATCAACTTTCAGACACAAGGATGCTATTATGAATAAAAATGTTAAAATATCACTGAAGATAAGCTAGCTTTTAATTGTAACCTAAAGTTAGTGAAGGGCTTATAAGAGGTCTCAAAGCCAACAAATCCTTAAATCTTTATTGCAGAAATATAGAATAATACTCAAAAGTTCCTTGAAATTTCCAAAATCGTGTCAAAGTTCATGAATGAAAAACCCTTGTATTATGTCCTCCTGAAACTAAAAAAAAGGAAAACGTGAGGTGTTTTTAGCTAGTTAATCATATGAAACGTTTATTCGTCAGTAACTTATCTTAACACTTTTTTTATTTATACTGTTGTTAACGGATGAGGAACTTAATTTGTTTTGAACAATTTTACAGGTATATTTTAAAAATATATATATTTTATGTCAATTTCACATCGTATGCTCGTTACCTTTCCATGTAATAGTGACTTGTCGAGTCTGACCAACTGAAATACATCAACTGTATCTGGCTGTGACATGACAAACAGTGCAGACCAGTATATATTCACTCATGCTTTATAGGTATACATAAAGATCCACAAATATACATCAAGATTCACACAAATAAATCAAAACTCGCATTCATACATCACGAATCACAAACATACATCAAGATTCGCACAGATGAGTCAATATCCACATAAATAAATCAAGGTTCGCACATAATCATCAAAACTCGCAAAAATGTATCAAGATTCATAAATACGCGTCGAGATTGGCAAACATTCATCTAAATCAGAATTTGTATGGATATCGAGTTTTCCATTTATGCATAAAAATTCGAACACAAATAATACATCAAGATTAAATGTACGTGCAAGCTGTTATGAAGCACCTAATCAACGTCAGCTTTAAATAACCGCAGGACAGCAATATAATTTGTTCAGATGAGGTTTCTGGTTTCTTTCGTCTTGATGTATGTGTTCTAATCTTGATTTAAGTTTATGGATCTCGATGCATATCCACAAATCTTAATGTTTGTCCCTTTTAAAAAGTATACTCATCAATAGCAGAGCCACAGCAAATAAATAATTAGTAAGCGTTCAAGTTTTCGTGCATGCAAGAAATCAATTTTTGCTTTTCATTAGGAGCTGATTTGCACGCAGTTGCTCTGCACAATCTGCTGGAGGTTGTGGCAGCAGTACCCTCGACACTCTCAAGGCTCTTCCATAATCAGCTTGACTGGTTAAAGGTGATCATAAGCTTTTATCATTACTGTATTAGTAGTTGCCATGGTTACTAGAATGATAAAATGACGTCATACTGAAAAATTTCACGTTTTTTTTATAATTTTGAATTTTTGTTTTTTATATTAGTATGTTTGCATATTTCAACCACTAAAAGCCGAATGTGGTTCAACAAACTCATTTGGAAAGTCAAATGTAACTAATTTTGAAAAACAAAACAAAACACAAAAAGCCTATTTTTCAAGAAAATCTGACATTGTCTTTCATATTTCAAAGGAAAATTTTTCAAAATCTAACAATGGTGGCAAATTGAAATTCACTTCAGAAAACGTGTTTACTAATAATCTGCTGCTAGAAAACATTTGGAGAAATTTCAAAATCCCTCCACAAAATCGCAACCCTCCCCTCTCCCCCCCCCCCCTTGCCAGTT
>JANSTQ010136322.1:0-12274 GCA_026167885.1 Bergia puertoricense
CTAAAGCAAATCGATCCATAAAACCGGTTTAGTTCACGTGACCTGTTTTGCCCAATTGTGGGCGCTGAAAGAAACAGATTTTTTAATAACCAATCAGCGATCAGGTACAGAATCTGTACCTGAAGTAACGAAACCGTTGGGGTTCGCCACCAGAGGATACTCGCGTTCGGCCCTTCACTCGCTTCGCTCGCTTCCGACCTCGCGCTTGTTTAGCCGTCCTTTGGCCGGCCGGATTTGGTAAGCGAGTTGCCTCTGGTACCCAGGGTAAAACTTCCTTGACTTTTCCTAAAATTTATCGGGGAATCTTGTAGTGTGGGTAAACTTAACTGTTTTCCAACCCAGTTGCCATGGTAACCAAATTTTGGGGAGGAAGCCAGTGATGCGTGACGTTAATGATATCTAATTTTCCCATTTTGCAGTATCTCGTCTACTTCAATATAAGCTTATTGATTCAAATAAAAATAAAACATGGTTATTCCGTGAACAGTGAGATTACTTTACTTTGAAAGAGAAAAGTAAAAGTATGTAAAAACAGCACGAATTAATCAGATGATGTAACTGTGACATCATAACTCTTTAACCCAACCAAACCCCATCGGCAGGTAGAGCATCAAACAAGCCCGGGTTAGATAGGGTTAAAAAAGCAATACGTTTACACTTGATAAAGCATCCTGAGCTGACTAGTCATGGACAGAACTAGCACCCCCCTCCCCCTCCCCTCCCAGTTATCTAATAAAACACCCCCCCCGTCCCCTCCGGAAAGCCCGATATTTAATAAACCACCCGAGAACTTGACAGAGCTTTCTACTGTAGCTGATATGAAACGCGTTAAATGCGAGAGGCTCAGCTAAACTAAAAGCTAATACACAGGAAGCGTGTTTGTGTATTGCGTGGATTGACTCTATTAGTTGTCGATTATGACAGTCCTTACACCAGCGACGAAGCAGCGACTGAAACAACAACGAAAACGGAAGAACGACGGAAGTAGATTTGTAGGGCAGAAGCCTCGTTTGCATGCTGCTGTTGTTGTGCCCGCTGGTTCAAAAGGGAAATGTGATTGGCTCAATCTCTCCGATTCCACTTCTGCTTCCGCCTTTTGGCTTACACTAGGACGGAAGCGTCGGAAGCTTGACGAAAGAAGAAACAAAGACGGAAGAAAAAGGAAACTTTCCTTCCTTCCGTCTCTGCTTCTGTCGAGTTTTCGTTTAAGCTTCTGTCTCTGTTTTTGACTTACACTGGAACGGAATACTCCTGTTCCCTCCCCCCCCCCCAAATGCCAGCAAGGCTTAATTGACAATTTAAAAAACCTGCGAGTGCCCCTGAAGTCATCGATGACAAAATGTCACAGATTCAACGCCGTAAACAGCTTCGATAAAGTTCGACTGCATTATTTTGGACTGTACTACGACCTCAGAAAATCAAACAGAAATAAGTTTAAGACTAATGACGACTACAAGTGAAAAGAACGAGGACTACTCACCTACAGAAAACCTTCTCCGTTTCCTTCGAATTTCATTCTCGCCATCAAGCTAGGGAATGTCAAATTTTAAGTTAAAGTTAATCATTTTGCCACTGATAAAAAGCTCTAAATTGCGGACATAACCAGGTCATTACACAAAAGTGTGGTTTGATCAACAAAGTTTGATGTAGTATGTTTTTCACCTGTGTAAAGTAGCGTTAGCACTTCGTCAGAGCAAACTGAAGAATTGTGGAGAAATTAGGTTTTTAATATTGGGGTATTAAATTATGTGCATCAAAAAAGTATTTTGGAGGACAGCTGCTGTAGTCTAAACTTCGGAACACAACCTCTGGACATCGGGGAGAACTCGACGTCACATCTGATTATTAATATTATCGCCCCTTCCAACCGCACTTTGAATTTGCGAGCTGTTCATAGAAGCAGATTAAGAGACAAAGGATTGCACTTTCGCCCAACCTGGCTGCGAAGATTTGTTTCTAATGACAAACAACTACCTTTGGCACAAGGGGCACCCGGTCATTTGAAGATGATTGACATATCTTCGTTTGTAGCCAAAATTGTTTGCAATCAAACACTAATTTTTGAAATCCGATCATTTTTTTGGCAAATAAGATAAAAGGTCAAAACTTGCTTTTTTTGAAGCGCGCCGGTTGACGTGGTTTGGGATTAGAATTCCCTCGTTCTTAATTGGCTCAGAAACACATTCCATATCTAATTCTACTCGTTCACGATTTTCTCTTAATCCCGCAGTAACAATCTCTTATACCGTGTAGGACATAAAGTTTGCGGGAATTTTTTTGTGATTGGGCAAAATTTCAGTTGTGTCTGGCGGGAACAAATTTTTGCGATTCGGGATAACCCAAATTTGCTGACGGGAACTTGATGGAAAATTACGTCACAGTTAATAAAAGAAAATGGTCAAGTTTCGTAGGGGACTGAGAAACGCTAATTATCACACTCCGTGTGTGTAAAACCGTTGAGTTTTGCTCTGCGGACGACAATTAGGGTTGCCACTTGTTTTGTACTTCCCTTCGAGCTCCTACAGTAAGTAACTAAAATCTTGTGAGAGGCTATGGTTCAGCATTAAAAAGTGGAAAATTTCGGTTTTGTTTTCATGGAGTTTATTTTTGCCGAATTTTTTTTTGCGGGAACTTTTTTTTTGGCGAATTGTCCAAAAACCCGCAAAAATCGCAAAAATAAACTTCCGCGAAAATAAAGTCCTACACGGTATATTACTTGCCTATATCTGAATTATCAAAAATAAAATTCAAGACAACGCAAAGTAAACTACGTGAAATGAAAATTTCCTACGCAAAAGTAACAAAAAGCCAGTCGTTACATTTCCATGTCAGAAAATAACTTACACTTGCCGAACGCTTTCGTTTAATGAGACCTTGGTTTGTTACGGCAACATTTTCTGCTGGAGTCTTGCTTTCCAGTTTGACCGGTCTGACTGGTTTCACAACCTTCTCCACAAATGGCCTCTTCGCATCCTTATCCTTTGATTTCCTGACTGGACAACTGGCATCTTCTTCTGATACCGAGGGGAAAATGAATATTAGTTCTCAAACTTTTAAATATCAAACTTACAAGGCGTTGCAAACCAAAATAAAGCGAAACAGCAATTTTATCCTTAGAACTGTAAACTGTTTTGTTTTTGTTGAGGACTTCAAGAAAATGAAAGAATACTCCTAAGATCCAGTGATTGCGTATTCCGTAACAATTATACAATCCGGAAGATTTCTGAACACCCTTTCCAGGCAGTAAACAATTATACAGCTTGTTTTATATATTTTGAAAGAAGCATACTGCTCGACTGAAAGGATCAAAGATTATATTCCGATTATTCCTCATCCGGAATACGGTCGATTGCACGCACCCTTTCTGAAGACAGAAATCTTTCCAAATTCCTTTAATTAATTAATTTCTATTCCGGAATAGTAAAAAAGGAACGCAATCTAAGTTGAACTGACGGCTCCTGGCTTCTTGCTATACTGATGACCATTTCTTTTTTCTTTCTTTGAAGAGAAAAAATGATTGGTGATATTCATTCTAGCTTTGAACCAGTTAAATAAAATCACCACTCATTCTGCTTGTCTTGAAGTGTAGAAATGCTTGGTGGCAAACTATCTCAACATTCAGAATCATTCATACAATTTGAAAATTTGATACTTGAAAATCTACTAAGAAAGTAACTGAAACACAGATTTAGTTCAGAAACCACTCACCAGTAGATTTTGTTCTCATTTTCATTTGTTCAGAAACCCAGTCTTTCTGTTTCTCTTTGAATGTCTTCGACCTTGGTTTTGCTTGGAAAGAGAGGGAAAAAAAACAAAAAAAAAATGAAAATTAGTATTCATGTCATTTTCTTTCACATACAGAACCTCAAACACAAGCTTATATTGTCTAAAGATCGTTTGCATAAAAAAATATTTGAGAACTGGTAAAACTTATATTAGACTATTTTCAACTATTCTGTAAATAGCACTTTGTAGGTAAAATTATACAAATGACCGAAATTTTGCAGCAAGTTAATTTCTATTTTGAATGATAACCAAAAACCACTGATTTTTCCCCCACTCTCATTTCAACGTTAATAAAATAACTTTATAAAAGATAGGTTTCCAAAGGGTGCTTGTGTGGAATACACTGTTCTGTACATCAGTGTTTTGTACCCATAATACAATGCAAACCTAGCTCATTGTCATTAACCGACTGACATACTCGCTGACTAAAGTGTAACATACCACAATAATCCTACACAAAAAATGATGGGGATTCTTGGCCACATACTTAGATGCAGACTTCTCGGTCGTGTTCTTATCGAACATTTTAACTACTTTTTTTGTAGGCTTTGTCTGGTATTACTGTTTGTTTCACGTTTGAAAGCTTGCAATTGTGCTAATATAGAAAATGTGTAAACAAAGCCGATTGTATCACAAACTGCATAGAGTCCTAGATCTTGGAAGAATGCTGTTATTCTGCGGCTACGAAAACCGTGAATCCTTCGGCATATATTTGAAGTTCATTGTTTCTCGGCCAATAGGACGAAAGATCACAACTTGCATTTGTGGAGATAAACAGCAAATCCCGACGGCTGGCGTTGTTTATCGTCAGGTTCTTGTCCTTGTTTGGCTTAGAAACACGTTCCACAAATAATTCTAAGAATTTACAGTTTTCGTAGTCGCACCGTAGTTCACACCGGTAGTGGAAAAAAATACCGTTACATGTTTCAACGATTATAACCACTGATGTGGATGTCACAAAGGCAGAATTGTCAGTTCCAACGAGTCTTGTCAAAGGATCGAACTTTGCAACCAAAATGACAGAAATAAAGTGTATTTACCTGGCCCTTGTTTGCTTGACATTTCCAAAGATTTTGACTGAAGAAGAAAAAAGATAAAGATAGATTTTCAAGAGTATGCGCAGATTACGATTGTCGACCTTGCACAAGTCGCGTCAAAGTAACGTGTATGTGGTGTGAATATATGTCTATATAGCCCGCCTGGCTTGGCATATTAGTTAAACTAGCTCGTTTCTTCTTCTCTCTCGTCTAACTAAAACGCACAGCCACACAGGCTAATGGCTGTAAGGAAAAAACAAGAAGCCTTGTCAAGTCTTATTTCCTGGCTATATTGGCTTGCCAGCTGCGACTTTACTTTCCGCATATACACAACTATGGTTCGTTAAATTTAGATACCGTAGAATTAGTAAATTAAAAACGTATTTCCATCAACACTGCTGTGGCTCATTTCGAAACATTTTTTTTATTCCGCTTATAAGACCTCCCGGATATAAGCCCCTTCGTTTATAAGCCCACCCAAAACCCCTTACGAAGTTGTATAAGCCCAGGGCTTATAATCAGAATTTTACGGTATCCCACAGTTCTTTTCAGCTTGCAAATACACGACAGTATAAACGATACAACTTGAAAGAAACAGTAGTGATCATGACTCAAAAGTTTCGAGTTTTCACATGAATCTCCACAGTCAATTCTATTAAATATATTTTTATTTGGTTGCTGAACAGCTCATGCTTAATACAAAAAACAAACCAGGTGATCGGACATTTATCACGTGCTTGGAGTTTGCCAATCAGCGCGCACTTTCAGGTCTGCCCAAAAGACACCATCCCAGAAGGCGCTGCGAGATTAGTAACGATTGCTGTTGATTTCTAGTTTTGTTTAAAAAAACCCAAATTTCATAACATGAATTATTAAAAAGACAAGTTCTGGTAATTATATTCAAGAAAGAAGTTGCATCTTAGCCAATCTACAACTTTAGCTGACAAATGTATTTAAACATAATGAGTTTTGATAGTACTTAGAACTGTTTTAAAACCAACGACTGAAATTTAAAATGGAGGCCATTTTGAAGCCATTCTGTGTGCACGCGGTTTTCTGGGATGGTGCCATATGATCAATTCAGTCAGGCGTTCCTAGCACGCAAGAGCCGATAATCTGGAACCACTCATACGTTACCTTTGAACGCCGCCGCAGTCGCCGTCTGCTCCGTTTCTTCTGCGCAGCGGCTTCAGACTGCACTTTCTCTTTCATCTCCATCTCACAAAACATCAACATTGCTCTTTGTAAAGCGCGCTCTTCCCGCGTGAGTTCCCGCGGGTCCCGAAACAAATCCACATCTGTACGTTCTTTGACTGGCGAGGGTAATCGCGCCTCCAACCTCTTAGAGATGATATTCACATTGGAGCGCTTCTTTTTCAGCACCGGAGATCTAACAGAGTCAACTGAGTCAACAGTGTCAACAGAATCACAATTACCTGATGTTATTTCCTCCGATTCCTTTTCTGAACACTCTGACACAGATTTACGATCGGACATGTTCATTGAGTTTTCTGTGCTTGCAAAGTCTGTGCTGGTAAACTCCGTGCTCTTGTTGTCAGTTGTTGAGTCACTGCTAGAGTTTGAACAACGTGACTTCGACGAAGTGCCAAACGGAACGGGCGAATCACAACGAGATTGTAAAACCATCGCGAGAGGACTCTCGCAGGAGTCATTTAACGCACATTCAAAAGAATACGATGAGCCAGAAACCTCTACTTCTTGTTCTACAGACCCACGCCTGTCGATCTCTCCTTCATGGCTTTTGGGGCCATGAGTTAGTCTCAAGTGAATCATGTCTGACGAACCGCTCTCGCGTTTCAAATGTGAGGGTAAACTTTTGGTAGATTCGACACCCGAACCCATGAGTGTAGTAAGATTTACCTTCACATTTGGTGACACGGGACGGAATTGTGTTTCCGAGACTTTAAGTTCTGGAGAAGGTTGTAATGTTTCACGACAACTCAAGTCACTCGCAGATTTCTTTTCCCACTGAACACTTATGTGGTCGGGTGCAGGAAAAATTTGGTTATAACGGGGAGGTCTTCGTACAGGTCGAAAAGCTGTAAAATTAGAAATCGTGGGTTGATACCTATACAGTGCATGACCCACTGGTGCTGAACGCGCGGGAATTAGACTTGCGTCCGACTTACCGTAAGTATAATATCCTCTAGGAGGGACCACGCTACGAATGTTCAGCGGTGTCACTGGTATGAAGTTGATTCCCCTGTTCTGATTATCAACGGGTACAGGGTGCAGAGTCATATTATCCTGCACTTTAGCTATCACAGTTTGCGTTCTTTCATTGATATCTTTGCGAGGTAGGTTAAAACTGAAAACACTGGCTTGGTCCGAAGATTTAATCTCTATTTTGTCGACACTACTTACCACTACGGTTGGACGGTAAAATCCTGTAGCAGTATTGCTTACCACAACGTTTGATTCAAACGTTTCTGATTCTCCATCAGATTTTAGATGTGAAGATTGCGTGACATTCTGCGTAACATTTTGCTCGACACCTTGCGTTACATTCGTACTTACAGTAGACGGAGCAACAGAATAAAGTCTGCTTGGGTCATCAGTTTGTTGAAATAGTTCAGTAGGGACAGATCCAAAAGTCTTAGTAACCGAGCTACCGCACTGATTTTGAAAAGGTGCAGGACCTTCGCTGGTAACCATGGAAACAGCCTGAACTATTCTGGGTAGAGCACTAGTTGCCATAGGGGCTGATTGGGTGATCCCCATTAAAGGAG
Source organism: Bergia puertoricense (assembly GCA_026167885.1). NCBI lineage: Eukaryota > Metazoa > Cnidaria > Anthozoa > Zoantharia > Parazoanthidae > Bergia > Bergia puertoricense. The sequence continues at coordinate 7,574 of JANSTQ010136322.1, forward strand.
TTATAGGCTGTCCATCATACGCTACTGGAATATTAGGTACAAGTGACGTGGAAAAATGAGTCACAGGCAAACCGGTGCGAGCATCGACAACTTCGGTCTCAATTCGCCCGTTGGTTATTTTTACGGACATTATGTCTGTAGTTGTACCCGAAAAATTATATGACACTCCGGAGGATATCTCGTCACTTCTGCTCCCTGTTAACTGAGTCGGCGGAGCTTTCTCGGGTTCATTTCGATCCTCGGCTATTTTTGAGAGTTTCTTGAGTCTTTCTGTGAAGGGAAATGGAGAACCAGCCCTTTCCTTCGGGAGACGGGGAGTGTGGTTCACATGAATCTCCGATGACGAAGCGAGGGGCGCGGTCATACTGTGGGCATAGACCACGTGACCAGTGGAGTCTGGGCCTGTGTGAAAACGAAAGAAATAAATGTTCAGTAAAATGAGGGAAAATGGAAAATAGAACTCTTTTATGACATGGTTGCTCAAAGCAGTTTTTGAAACAGGTGAATGTCATTTTATCCAAATTGATAAATTTTCGCATGGCAGCGGTTTACATTTATCAATGGAATTTGTGAAAACACATTATTCTTATCGGACTCGGTGGGTATTACAGTGTCGCACTGTTGCAACCGTTTGGATTTTCTGAGGTCATAAACAGAAACACGGAAATAGAACGTTCGAAGAACTATTAAATGAAATCGAATTTACGTTAACTTTTATTCAAAGGCTGTTCCCAACATCTCGCTCGGTTCATATATGTATCCAAATGCGTCGCTATCACCTGTTCAGTTGCCAAAATCAGATCTCGAATTGCACTGCTCTCTCGCGATATTTAGTAGTGGTTCTTCTTTAAAAAGTTCTCTTGATATTTTTGTGTCTGTATACTTTCAAAAACTGTTCCCAACATCTAACTCAAATTCATATATGTACCCAAATGCGTTGCTTTCACCCGTTGAATGTTCAGTTACCAAAATCAGATGTCGAATTGCACTGCTCTCGCGATATTTAGTAGTGGTTCTTTCAAAAAGTTATCTTGATATTTTTGTGTCTGTATACATTCAAAGGCTGTTCCCAACATCTCACTCGGTTCATATATGTATCCAAATGCGTTGCTATCACCTGTTCAGTTACCAAAATCAGATGTCGAATTGTACTGCTTTCTCGCGATATTTAGTAGTGGTTCTTCTTTAAAAAGTTATCTTGATATATTTGTGTCTGTATACATTCAAAGGCTGTTCTCAACAGCTATCTCAGTTCACACATGTACCCAAATGGGTAGCTTTTGCCTGTTTAACCAAAGTCAAACGTGAAATTGTATTGCTGTCTCACACTATTTAGTATAGCGGTTCCATTTTCAAAATTTATAGAAAGAAGCATTCGTTTCTTGGTATTAGCCTGAAATATGTTCTTAGCACGTTTTTAAATTTTGATATATTTCAGCCTTAACGTTCTTATAAAAGAGAATCTTACCAAAAAAAGATTGTAAATGAACGGTATACTCACCCGCGGTGGGTTTCAGGCTTGTTGTTAGTTCAAACGTAGGCCTCGTGGAAACAGACTGTATAACGACATTGTCCGCCGCACTCGAGTCAATTAACGAGTGAACCGAATCTGCAGGATATGAAACCATCGACGTATTTTCGCTTTCAGGAGGTTTCTTGACTTCTTTCGAGAAGTCCGTATCACACTCTTCCTTGTTGTTACTTTCAAAAATGCTGGTTTTGTTTTCGATTCGTGCAAACAGGGACAATTCTGAGGGTTCTGAACTATCAACGGAGTCAGTTGTTTTGCTCCGTTTCTCTGTGTCCAAAGGATCACCTGTGTGAAATAAACAAGTTTTACTGGTTTTGAAAAGAGACAGCAGAAAATGTGTAACTACTCACAATTATTTATAAGTTTTTAATCAACAAAGGATGAGAGATTAACGAAGGGCTAATGCTCTAAACGTCAGCTTTACACCCAACCTTACGGCGAAAAACATACCATATCAACTCTTGTTGATCAAACCACACATGTTGAACATGTTCAGTCTGCTCTGACAAAGGGCTAATACTCCAAACGTCAGCTTTACACTCAGCCTTACGGCGAGAAACACATCAAACATTGCTGATCAAAACACATATTCCGCCTACTCGCCCACACAGAAAAATAGTGTTTTCAAGACAAATTTTTTCAGTGTTTGCTCACAGCTGTAGTTCGGTGAGAAACTTCCTTTCATTTGGGGAATTCCAAATGATTAAAAACGTTTTCTTAATACAGCGACAAAGCCTCACACCTGAGCGCAGGAAGCTATCCTGAAAGCTCGACAGCTGTCTGACCAATTATCGATACTTCTTCACTCTAATGATCCTCTAGCGATACCCCTCTCAGCTGAGCAGCTTGCAGGACCAAACGGAATGTTTTGCCGGAACAAAGCACAAGTGTTTCCTTCATCCTCGAAAAATAACGCAGCTTTTGCATTTAACAAAATTTCTCGAAAGGTATTAAGTGGAACTCAGTTCTGAATACTGTTATGTAATCCAATCGATGACGTAATGACTTCCAAGGTCAAATAGAAAGAAAGTTGGATAGTGTCTTATTGTCGGTCGGGAGGGTTTTTAGAAAAAAAAAACTCCATGTTTTAATGACTGGATATACCGAAATATATTCTCATTTGGGGATGTTGTTATAGAAACTTTATCCTGACGTACAAGATATCAATATTTAACACGTGCTATTTTATGTTATTACCTATGAAGTACAAAAATATCGTCTTTTGAATAACGAAGAAAGTATTTTAGGTTGGTATATAAAAGTTCGACATCTTCCAAATAATTTTATAAAGGTAGAAAAATAAAAAGTTTAAAAGGATGGTCCGGGGCTTTTACGATGGTCGGGTGGAAACACTATTCAAAATCTTTACTTTTTACCAAACCAAGAGAATTTTCAAAAGTAGTAACAAGCACTGTTAAAAATTAATGACAGGCCACAAACCACTCGACAGTAGTTTATTTTCAGATTAATATGTGTTTACGAAACAACATAAACGATATGACACATCACAGGAGACAACAATCATTCTACTGCAAGAGCTACATTCAACAAAACTACCTTATAGTTTGTTTACCTTACTGATAATCTCCGCTATCTTTAAAGAAAGAAGAAATGATAGGAGAAAGTTTAACCACGTCAGGTCCCTCAAGGAAAAACTCAGAATTTTGCAGGGAGTTTCCCTGTGTTTTCGAATCATCAATCAAAGATTTTGTTGACTAATGGAATGTCTCTTCGCCACAATTCTTTGGTTGATGTTGTAAACAAAACATGATTCAAAATGAAGTTGAAACACGAAAATCTATTTTTTCTGAATACCGATGATCATTCTTCACCCTCTTGCAGTGGAACGTGACACAGAGGTCTTTCGTGCCCATATATGAACTAAATTACGGCGGAAAAAACCCATTTATGACAAGAAATGAAAGTAATAAACATGAAAACGCCTGAAAACTCGTGCAGTTGTGGGATCATGCGCTTCACGTCGCTCCTGTCAATTCGTTCATGCGTTCAAAGATGCCGGAGATCGTCAGTAAGTCCTAGCGAATAACAAATTATTTCAAACTGTAACTTTTACCATCTGTGGCGTCATTTTCCTGCTCTCCATCCCGCCTCTCCCTATAACAGTCAATAAACAGGGATGAAAACACCTTTTGGCTAAAATCTGATCCTAACAAAAATACTTTTTGGGAAGAGGTTATTTATAAAACTCAGTTGGTGCTAGAACCGACCCTTTTAAACCAGTTAGATTTGTTTGCGAAGTGCTGCCCAGATAAAAAAACAGACACCGTAAAGATCCGACCACAACAAGCCCATAGGCTTATATTATCGCGAAAGTTTTTTTTTTCTCGGATTTTATTGAGATTTTTAGCCCCTGGGCTAATCTTTTTTGGATGGGAGGGGGAGGGGGTCTTAAATTTGAAATTGTACGGTAGGGAAGATTATCAACAGCACGTCTGGAATTTGTTATTTCTGCCAAAATGTTTTTAGGAGTCATACGGAGATTACATATGAATGAGTTAAGACCAAATTCCATGTGCTGCTGTTGAAGGAAATGTTTGAAATCTACAGTTACTGCTTCATTCGAAAGGGTTTTCACTTACTCTGAGCCATTTGATTGAGCATCCACACTTAAGCAATCCTATAAGAAAACAACACAACTTCAATCAAACACCACACACTAAATAACGTTGGAGAAAAGTTAAGTTAAGCTAAGCAAGCCAGTAAGACCTGTTTAAAACGCCTTGCTACAGTCGAACATAAGTTAGTTGAATTTGATTGAAGAAGTCAAACTCTGTTGCAATTTAGTCAGCGGCGCGGTTAGTGTGTCTGACACTTAAACTGAAAGTCGCGAGTTCAAACCCCGGCCTGACCACTGTGTTATGTCCTTGAGCAAGGCACTTTACCCGACAGTCTGTCCCGACTTGTTCCAGTAGACTCAGCTATTTAAATGAGCACTAGTTTCTGCTGGGGACTAACCTCCGATGGATTAGTGTCCTGTCCAGGGGGGAGTCACAGACTATCATCAGTTTAGCACTAAAGAAACCGGTGATAAGCGCCGGTTCATGAGCCACTTGGCTCGGGAAAGGATTTAGCTTTTAGGAGTTTAATGTGTCCAGAAATATTGAAGAACATCCTTAGCCTCAAGTTTTGTCTCAGATCAATAAAAACCC
>JANSTQ010136333.1:5000-13558 GCA_026167885.1 Bergia puertoricense
AGAATATCCTGTTATGTCTAAGAGAATGTGTTGGGCTTACATTCAATATCGGTGAGAGGACATATCGGATGTGTCTAGGATTTTTCGCATTTGAATTAAAAAGCAACGGAGGAAGGTGAGTTATATGAAACAACGAATTGAGATCTACACCAGATGATGACAGAGCCTCGCAATATGTGTTGTTTCGGGTCCTTGTATTACGCAAGAGGATCCACCCCTTAAAATGCTTGATGTCATGACTAAGATAGGATGGCCACAGGCTATTCAAACTTAAAATTCGAATATAGATAAGTGTAGTTTGACTCCATACAAAATAGGCAGTATTGTTTTATTGTCGGTAATTGAGATACGTCATGCTAGATACTATATATGAACGGCCGATTTATTAAAAGGCTTTACAAACAAGTATTGGAATTCATTTGCTTTCGCAACAAATTATGCAGAAATGTTGAAATAAAGTTAAGCTCCTCAACGTGTCTTGTGTGTAATTTGGAAAAGATTAGAAATAGTCTGAGGCGAATTTCCGATCGGAGTTGTTACCCATAAGAACGAAGTGAAAAGCAGGCCAGTTCGCTCCCTTGTCAGGGAGATTAATTTCACAAAATGCTCTTTCGTCACGTAGCGGAACAACAAACCACCATAAAACCAACTGTTACCATGTAACCAGATAAGTTCTTCATTACATACACCCTCCAAGACAATGACAGGACAGATTTTGTCGGACTAAACTTGGACAATATTCGACCATTTAGCAACCCGAACAAGCATTTGAAACCTCGAGAGTTGGGGTTGTATTTTACACTTTTATTGGTCATTTCATGTTCAGACCACGTGCAAACGAGATTTATAGCAGTTTAAGTGAGAGTTTTGATAGTTTGTTTGTGATAATAGCTAGAGTAAAAATACTATTTTGAAATAACTATAATCGTGATTGAAAGCATTTTAATTGAAAGGCTTCACTGGGTTTTGTCCTTGATTTTTATTTCAAAGGTTAACTAACCATCTTTGAATGTTTAGTTTGATTTACTTTGTGAAAATCTGATATGCTAATTTTTGTCCAACAAATCAATTTGGTGAATGATCAGAGCATATTGGGTTGTTACTGAGTATCATGACAAGTAATAATATAATCTACGATAGTTCTTTGTTTGAATAAGTAAATGTTCTTGAAAATATTTCATAAAAACCTGGTGGTAGAGTACACAGATATAGTGATGGAAATAGTTTTCCTGCGATAATCTCGACGCATGTTTCCGTTGCGCTCCTCCCTCAAATTCAGTTGTGTATAAAAAGGTGGCACTATTGACAGAACTAATAGTTGTTATTTTGCCTTTTGGTTGTACTAAAAGGGGTAAAATTTCACTGAGTTTTAATGGTTGTTGCAATGTTTTCCATTCACACTATCTGAAATTTTACCATACGAAGAATGAGTTCTGCAATTTTAAGAAATAAAACGCATCAACGACAGCTTTTGAAACAAAGGTCTTTAACTGAGCCTTACTTTTTGTTTGTTGACACTTTTTTGTTGTCTCGGGACGTTACAGTATAGAGTTGTTACTCACTGGCAATCCTATGTTTTCACGTTTTATCATATTCCCATCAGCTGGATTTTATCTCTGAATTTGTTCTATTTTATGTCTATGGAGTGAGATAATGAGGGATAATGCATTCTTTTGTCGATCACAATTTTCGTTTAAGGCCATTGGCATTGAGTCATTACAAGTTAGTCATAGTGAAATACTCTTGTCCTGTCTGATAGCTGTGTGCAAGACTACTGAAGATCTCAATAAAATTTTTTTTTTAAAAAACATCTACTTACTCAAAGAATTATCTAGACTGATATAAAAACTACTATATAATATAATATAATACTTTCATTTTTATATTCAAATTTGCTCGCAAAGATTGACAACAATGGAATAAACTTTTTCAAACTAAGAATGTATATTTTTTTGTCGGCTGAGGCGGAACGTTAATAAACTTCTACCAAGATTTCAGATTATGTGTACGTTCAAAGATTCTTCCAAATTTCTAACTTTCATATATGACATATACTTTTAAAACTGGTTGTGCTCGAGTGAAATTAACGGCTGTGTATTCAAGATATGCCTGTTTATCAAATTCAAATGTGAAAATTCACTACTCTCTCGCAATTATATAATAATGGGTCTCGAATATAGTCTTTTAAGAAATAAAATTTCCTTTCATGTTCTCAAATATTGGCCGTTTTTCAAACTTAATGTTTTCATCAAAAAGGGTTTTTGTAAAAAGTAGAGTGTACATTGTTTTCCAAAATAATGTAGTAAGTTAAAACTTGTATCTCTTAATTAGCTAAATCTTATCTTTTCGATTCCTCAAAGGGACTGAATGTATTTCTGGTTGTGAAGTTTTGAGTTACATTTGAATAATGAGTAGCAAATGCTTTTTAAAACAGTTAATTGATGTACTTGTGATGGAAAGACAATTGAAAATTAATACGGAAGGAAACCGCCGAGCACACCACTCTGTCATAAAGGTGTGTTAGTTTCCGGATGCAAAAAGTGCTCGTTTTTTCTCCGGTTACGTGAAACTATTTACCTTCAAGTGGAAAATAAATATCAGTTACGTTTCCTTCCATTATTTCCGATAAAACGTTTTTGACAAGAAACGTCATTGCTCTAAATTCATAAACAAGAAATTAAAAGCCTTAGCCAAAAAACTTTTCCAGACACTTTTTAATTGAAGACACTGTAGAGAATTTCGTGCGAATAAGAGATGGAAACACGATGGTGTATGAAGAGCTTGAAGATCGCTCTTTTGGTTTTAACAGCGCTACGTTTTATACTGGTGAGTACATGTATATTACAATTATTTGCAACGCTTAAGCAAGTCGATAAACTTTTTTATTGTGGTTAAATTCAAAATATAGTTACCGTAAAGTTATAACAGATTTATGAACAATTTTAAGAGAGATTTAGTATATGTATCAAAACGTGTTTCTTTGGAGTTAAAACCAAATTTTGAAATACATTGTATTTTTAAGTTTAGCTTTTAAAGTAATTTCAAGTTTGTTTATAAGACAGCAAAACAATGTTTTAATTGTTATTGAAAGTTTAGAGATGAAGATATTACATAAGCATACGTTAAACTACGCCGCGGAGAATTTTGTATGCTTGATTTTTAAATCCTGTTGTTTCATGCCAACTAAACACACAAAAAGCCTTCATTTTTACCAATTTGTTGCTAATTCCAATTGTAAACGATTTCCCATAGACATTTAAACACTGAAGTTGAAAGCGGTTTGACCGTCGACGCTTTAGAGTTAATAAATAAGATAAAATAGAAACTTCAATGCAATTGACTATTTATCCAAATGCACGATGTTTTAGATGTAAACGTTAGCTGGATGAGCGAAGCCTAATGAGAAATACTTGACAGAACTCAGAAGGTGTGTTTTGTGGATAGTTGTAGGTGGGCAACACAACCCAATAGTTACGTAAACAACAATGAATTGGCCCTTACAGATCATTTAGTTTCACACTACTCTAAATTTAACGAATCTTTTTTTAAATTTACGGTGTTGGGTAAAACTTCACATTTTACTTTGTCACTAGTGAGCTTAAGAGCCAAAATAGGGAAAATCCGTGTGCACTGCGCACCAGAATTTCTTAAAACAACCCCTATTAGTATTACCAACATGTACTGGCGCCTTTAATTCACTGACACTGGTCGATGCTCCTGTAGCTTGCATTGACAAGAACCGTTAAGGTCGAAAGACCTGTGTAGCAAAATATAATGGCAACCTGTACGTCTTTATACATTTTGTTCTTTTCAGTATTATTGAAAAATCGATTGGTATGACCATTTCTAAAAACAAAATTGACACAAATGTAACGTACTGATTTTCTTCAGTGTTATGTATGCTGACAGCCAAAAGGAGCAAAAAAAGCGCGGGAGGGGGAACGAGAGAAAAATGTTCATTCAGTTCTCTCACCCTGAGGTCTCGATTAGTTGATTCGTCGCTTGTGAACACTATTATCATTTTCCATCATTTGCCTGCATTTGCCCTTTGTTAATACTGAGGGCATGGGCGCCGGGTGTAATGGGTTACTTGATGATTAAATATAAAAACTTCTACGCTTTGTTTCATCCGTTGCCTTACAAGGTCGCCATTTTGTAAAGCAAACCGCGCGAGCCTAGTTTGAACTAGAGCCCAACTCCCAGATTTAGGAAACCGCGCGGTTGCAAACTTTCCAACCGAACTCTTCCGACGAGTACATACAAACTTTTGTATATTCAATTTTTTTTTACTGTATGCAAATTGTAAGAAACTTCGTAGACATTTTTGGCGAACAGGCTCGAAACTGACCAAACAAAGAACTTCGGGTTCCTGGTGCCTAATTTGAGACACGATTAAATTAGAGCCCAGGCTCGCACGGTTTGCTTTAAAATTGAGACGGCTGTGCAAGACAACAAGACAAACGACGCGTGAGATGTCTTTTATTTATTCATTCTTCATTACACTCAGCACCCATACACAGAGTTGTCTACGAAGGAGGCTATGTAACAATGTTATCATTACCTATCATTTTCCTACATTGGCTCAATGCTGCCACACTAAGTTGCATACAAAACAGGCTATATACCCCCGCTATCATTACCTATCATTTCCCTATATTTGCCCAATGCTGCCACAATGAGCTGTATACAAAACAGGACGTATACCATTACTACTATAATCACTTATTATTTGTCTAAAGTAGAGTTTAGGATCTTGACTGGTACCTTAAGTCCTGCGATATTTACCAGTGCAGAGTACTGATCTCTCCCGTAATGTTGTTGCAGGGAGCTCCACCTGACCAAATGAACCTTCACAAAGTCATGACAAGAAACGAAATAATAAAATATCTGGATGCCCATTCGCACGACAATGGTACTACCCTTTCACTAGTTCGCGTTTTACTTTCTCTTCTCTTCATTTTAGCTTTTCTTGTTTTGATTTTGATATTACTTCACAGTTCCTGAATACGAAATCGCGTCGTTTGTTCCAAACCGGAAGAGAAGAAGTATGGATGGAGACTACTACAGGGTGAAGCTATCGGCTTTTCAGAAGAACTTTGACATTAACCTTAAACCTAGCAATGACTTCATTTCTCCCAGTCTTGTGCTGGACAAGAGACAGAGAGATGGGGGATTTACTAGGGAGGTCTACAAGCCAACAGGACAGTTTTATCACGGGGAGCTCGTGTCCGACCCGCGGTCGTTTGTGGCCGTGAGAGACAAGGAGAACAATGGGAAACTGGTGAGTAAGTTTTTATTCGTCATAAAAGGCAAAAGCCTGAGTCCCTCCTCTTTTTACACTTTCAAACTCAAAATTTATGCACCAAAACAAGGCTTGGTGGTGATACTCAGTTGCTAAGTGCAGCGAAGTGCAGTGAATTTGGTTGGAGTTTGTATATTTTTCGATTATTTTGGAAGTTTTTTCTTCTGTAGTGATGCCTCACGATCAAAACTATCGCGACCGCACAAAGCACTTCACCACCAAGCCTCACTTTCATGCCCCAAAATATCTCGTGACGTCATCATGTAGATTTTCTCCTTCAGATATTGACGTTAAATTTTACAAGCGGAATATGCGGCAACAAAACAGTTGATCAATCTTTTCTGCAAAGCTTTCGAGCATTTTTTAAAACCAATTTTTTCTTTGTTCTCCGACCCGGAATATCAATCAACATGATGTATAACTGAACAAATCACTACAATCCAAATTAAAACGAATTGAAGGGTTGTTAGAGTGCCAAACTGCTCACCTTGCAGAGGCACTCCGATTTAAATTCTCCCAAAAAATCTCTGCATGAAATAATCTCTGCCATAGAAGCAATCATTTCAAGGTTATTCCAAACGTTCAAACGCTTATTGCATTACTGAAAGAAAAAATAAGTATAGAAAAATACGTTGCTTATGCCACTCACACAAAGAGTCATTCAAGAAAAAGTGGGACCCTGTATTAGCTTTATTAGGTAGCCAAACTCAGAACTTGTCAAATTATGTTAGTTCATCCCAATTATATTTAATTTCTCTACTTATTGCTTGTAATACTAGCTTAATAATGTAATTGTTAGAAGTATTGTAATCATATTAATGAAAAAATAAAAAAATAAAAATAATAATATCTGTACCGATGATATTAAAGCTTTTTTAGTATTAAATACTTTTAAGCATTAAAATAACAGACTTAAAATAACAACCTTCTTAAAATAACAGACTTCTTGATTTACACAATAAACGCCAACGAATGACCGAATTCTGTTATTTCAGAGTGGAAGCATCGTAAAGGATGATTATATTTACAAACTAGAGCCTCTTCCAAGCCACCTGACTGAACATGTGACCGTCCAAGGTTCGGCCCCTCACATAATTTCACGAAGGAGTTTGCGCAAAGACAAGAACAAGCGTTCACAACCCGTAAAAGGTGCGTCAACAGCCACTCCGATCCGGTCTACATTGTTATAGTTTATAGTATTTTATCATTACTCTTTGCAATTGCTTTGTTGATCAGTTTTGGAATTTGTTGGCGAATAGCCCGGTATGTTTAATATAGAGAGATATTACAAATAAAGTTTGCATCATCATCATCATCATCGTTATTCTTATCCTTATCGTTATCATAATTATAATTTTTATTATCATTGCAATTACCATTACCACTATCATTATCGTTATCATTATCACTATCACTATCGTTATTGTTATCATATTTATCATTATCATTATCGTTATCGCTATCATTATCGTTTTCATTGTAATTACTATTAGTATTATTGTTATTATTATTATTATTATTATTGTTATTGCTATATTATTACTGTTTTTACTTCACTGGTTCTTTATTCTTAAAAGGAAACACAACTCCCACTTATAACTGTTAAATCCAATCATTTGTTTGTGGGCGGGGGATGAGGGAATGGGTGGAATGCAACAATTTTGGATAAATGTTGCGTGAATCGATCAATAAAAAAGACAAAAAAAACTTTGCAGCCAAAAGTTACACGCAAAAATGTTACAAGTAATCCATTCTTCTACTCCACCCCTCCGCAAGATAAAAAAGGTCAGTCCAGTTATTAAATTCAGTTTTTTTTAAGTGTTTTAATTAATTGATGTTTAACTAGATGCCGACACATATTGATATATTTCAATATGCTTTTCAGTTCCTTTCCTGGATGAGATTGTTAAGAATGTGCGTGCCAGACGATCAGATGGAGAGCAAATACGACAAAAGTGGATTGAAGTGATGATCTTGGCTGATAACTCAACCGTGAGCTATTACGGCGATGAGACAAGAGACTATGTTCTTAGTGTCGCAAACCTGGTACGTGCGAAACGAAGTTCTTATTACTCTGAAATATAAAACATAATAAAAGATTAGGTAAAAGTAAAGGTACATCAAGCAAAATTGTTATTGTGGCTACGGATTAGTTAAAAAGAATATTACTACTGCTATTGACAGCACTTTTCGTAGTTAAAAGAGCTCTCAGAACATCTTGCAAAGGCCGACCCAAGACTCGCCGACTCGCCTTAATATAACCTGCCTTATCTCTCCTTAACCCGCTTTAGCTTACCTAAACTCACCTTCTCTTGCCTTTTAAAAACTGCTTTATTCTTTTTGCCTTAACCCGCCTAATCTCGCCTTAACTCGCATTATCTCTCCTTAGCTTACATTAGTTTGACCAATCTCATCTGATCTCACCTTATCTCGCCTTAATTCATTATAACTTGCCTGCCTTAACTTGCCTTAAATCGCCTAATCCCAAATAACTCGGGCTGCCATGGATACACAAGGCTCCATGGATATCAGCCCAGAACTGAAGGGGCTACCCTATTTATAGCTACTTAATTTGCTAAGCCGTTTTCTTTGCAGGTCAACCGGCTGTATCAAGACCCAATGCTGGGTGTGAACATCACCTTTGCCTTAGTGAAAATTGTTCTCATAGACGGATATGAGGTGAGTTTAGTAGGAATAGATTTATCCACTTCCTGTTATGCCCCGGGTACAACCGTTTGACGTGACGTTGCTAAGATAAATCCAGATCGAAATATAAACGGCCTTGGCGGGTGAGGGCGAGGTTTTGTGTTCCCTAATGCGAAGTACTGAGATAGTTGAGGATATAGAATACAGGAAAGAATTTTAGCAAACTCCGAATTTTGTCACAAGAAATAAACCTGCATCTTTAATTTTAATTTTAACTTTAAAGTTAAGAACTGTGCCAAAACGCTGGGAAAGTAATATATTAACTCTTTTCTCTAACCGTCAGTATTCACATCTTTTTCCTTTATCTCGCAAAACCATTGCTAGATTATTTGCGTTTTATTTCAATCTGTCCGAAACGAAATTTACAAGTTAAATTTGTTTTGTCAGAAATAAGCAGATTAGGTAACTCGACCGGAAAATCAGTTTAAAAGAGCGCATTTACAATACGATGGCCAAGCTAACTCCCTTTATTGAAACCGTCAAATTTAACCCTAGAAGCCTTGAGCAAAAAGAAGTAACACAAACACTTGGGGGGGGGGGGTCAATCGGG
>JANSTQ010136344.1:0-24731 GCA_026167885.1 Bergia puertoricense
GTGCTTTTCACTCCAACATAACAAGCTGGAAGTAGGCCAGATTTGCACATTTGACAACTGGTTGAAATTCTTTCGATTGAACAAACAAACAAAGAAAAGTGGTCTGAATAGGTCATTGCGAATAAAGCCTATTAAAAGGTATCAGCCATATGTCTCGCTGTCGGACATCTTTCGATTATCAATCCACACAACACTTGAAACGATTGTTTCTTGTCATCTACAAACTTTATGCTGCCAACCATCAGGACACGCAAAGCTAAGAGTATCCGCAATGATGCAATATACTTGATTCAGAATTAACAAAACAAATTAAACTCTATTGTTTTTCTTTTAAAGAAACGTTTTCCTGCATTTTTTAAGGTGAAAATTAAAATCACGCTGAGGTTAAGCAGCCAGACTACATGTACGGAATGTCATTTATTATGTTTACCAAAGAAAACCACCGGAACGGGTTTCTATGTTAGTCTCACAATTCTGTTCACATGTATATTACGGCTAAACGAAAAGATGTTGATTCATATGCATTGTTTGCAATCAAAATCAGGCTAAGGCCTACTGAGTTTTGATTTAAAATTAGAAGGGTTTTCTCGGTCCTGGATGTCAGCAGGGAGAATGCTCCACAACGTAGGTACGGTAAGCATGAGTGAACGGTCAGCTAGAGTTTTCTTGGACACAGTATGCAGGGACAGAAAAAAAGGGAAACCGTGTCCAGAGTTGTAAAGGTTGAAAGTAATCATAAACGGGATCAGCGTTTCAAAACCTCGACAGCACCTTTTACTTCAGTTGAATACCCCCTCCCCCCTTGGGGCAACCATTCAGTACGAGGAAGTAAGAGCATTTCCGCGTTCACTACTGAAGATGACGCATATGATTAAATTTTTAAAATTACTTTTAAAAAAGTAATTCAAAAATTTCGAAAATGAAGTGGTAAGAACGATAAAGCAACATCCCCTCTGATAGAGGAAATACAGCTGACAGATTTAAATTGCTTTTATTATAGGTCGGAGCCATGACCAATCAAGCTTCCCTGCAGAGGTCCTTCATCTCAACTAATGAGTTGCAACACGCCATACAGAACAACACCAACATCGTGTTGACGCGCATCACCACCATAAGTGCTGACCTTTATCAAGCACAAGCAGTGTTTGGAACACTGAACTTGAAACTTCAGTTTTCTTGGCCTCTTAGTATCAATGGGACAGTAAAACTGGCCGAGAATCTCAACCTCACCATACCAGACTTCGCGCTTTTCGTAAACAAGGTCCAGTCTCAGGTAGGGACAAATTCTCCTCTTCCACTTCTCAGTGCGGTGGGGATTGGAAACTACGGATTATCATTAAGCGATACCGAGTTGAAGTTTGAAGACAAAACCTTAGTGGAAGTCAAAACCGTCGTTAGAATTCCAGGATGGGACACTTTGGACGCCTTCAAATTTAAAATACTGCGTCCGAAGCTGCTCATGTTTCTTAGGTTAAGCCCCGAAAAATCCCTTTGTATAAAAGCCTCAGGAAATCTTGTTGGGATTGCGCTCAGACATGAACACCCAATAGAAAGAAGTTTACCAGTTGAGTTTACAATACCAAATGAAAGATCAGAGCCTTTGACTATGAAGGTATTAAATTCCAGCGCAGTAATACCATTTCATTATTTAAAAGAGTTTCTTACAGTCTCCCAAGGCTTAACAATTCCCGGAATAACATCCCAAGCGTTGAAAAACTTGAAAGTTCAAAACATGCAGCTATCACTAAGCAATGAACTATCGAGGATTTCACACTTTGAGTTGATTGTTGCCGCTGCATCACCTTGGCTTATTGGAGGAGAGTTTTCTTTGGATAATATCAGACTTTCTGTTAATCAATCAAAGGTGTCGTTCACTGCCACCGCGAAGATTGGAAATGAAACTTTGATATTTGTTGTGCCGGACATATCAAATCAGTCTGGATACTCTTTAAAGCTTCATGGCAAAACAACGCTTTCGGATATGGAATCAACCATCAAGTATTTGCTAGATAAAGCATTAGCAAGGAAAACAATTTCACTACCAAGCTTTGCTTTTGCAAAAATCTACGGTTTTGGCCTTAGTGGAAAATTGAAAAGGTTTGACTTTAGGTTTTCTGGTCAACCAAGAAACGTGGTGGACATATCTGTAACAGTTGACCTCGCAAAAACATGGGAGCTGTTTAACAACGTTCCGCTATCTGTTCACGTCAGTAACATCAGCCTTTATCTCGCAATAAAATCGTTGAATGGTAATCCAGAGGTAACGTCGTATCTCACAGGAACAATAAGTATCGGAAATCCTAAATTCATTGAGTTCCCATTCCACATTGACATTCCAAACACCAAACGAGCTTTGTCAGTTAAACTCCAGTCTGGAAAGCTTATTCATGTTAATTTTGATAACATTCTCAAAATTGGCGGAATGTCCAGCCTCCCCAAGCTCCTCACTGACTTGCTGGACAAAGTTACCGTTTCAGTAAGCAAGCTAGACATGATCTTCCCATCGAACCTGACTGGTAAACCTCAAATCAATGCTTTTAACCTGTTTTCAAATGTCGATTGGAGTTTGAAACTTATTCGTATCGCGAACGTCTCATTGTCCTACGAGAATAAGGAATATTTACTAACTGGACAATTGGGGTTTGCTGGATTGAAAATAAATATCGGTTTCAAATGGCCTCCAAAAGTAAAACTACCAGTTTTCTTCCTCCCAAGAGAGATTAAAATGAATAACCTTGTTGACTTTATTGGGAGAATGACGCAAAATTTCATGTCTGGAAAACAGCCAAAGCTTGATCTCAAAAGAACAGGATTAGGGAACATCGCAGATTTCAAAATCAACAAGATGGAAGTCACCCTCGCTGAAGACCTCCTTAGTGTGGTGGAGGTGCTTGTACATGGAAGTCTTGCCGAATTCTCCTGGAATTTGCTTGACGATTTTTTTGCTGTAAAAAACGTTACAATTATCATTAATCTGAACGTTGGCGATTCTATTTTCGTGGAAATAGGTGGAGTGATTGATCTTGCTGGTGAACTGAAAATTCCATTTCAAATGCAAGTGCCGACATCAACTACCCAAAATTTAACTATTTCACTGGCAAAGAGCAAAGACGTCGTTAAGGCAAATTTTCAGCAGATTAACGGTCTTATGCAGTCATCGGCTGGAGTCACGTTCCCTGATATTCTAGGCTCATTTCTGCCAGAAATTCATATTCGAAAACTTAAAGTTGCGTTCTCAAAACAACTCACGGCAATGACAATAATGGAGTTTGAAGCGGATTGCCCTAAACAGTGGGATATCGGCGATCTTGGTATTTTGTACGCGAAAGACCTGCAAGTTAACATGACCAAAGATTTTTATGATTTGTCGGGAATTATAATCATTGGTGGAATAAACATTGCTGTTCAGTTTAATCCTAATGGTTTCTCTACCCCACAGTTTCGCCTACTCAAACATGTATCCATTCCTGATCTGCCAGCTTTTATCAGATCCACTTTTCAACAAATCATTACACACGAGAAAGAGATACCAGACGGGGCACTCGTAGGACTTAATTCTGCTCTGTCGTTTGACATCCATACAGCAAATGTAAGGTTTTCCAAAGACCTTGGGTCTTTAGTTTCTCTTGATATCCAGGTATTATTTCCTCAGGACTGGTCATTTTTTGTGAACTTCTTCACTATCAAAAATCCAATGCTTAGAATAAAAGTTACCGATTTCACCGATGTGCAAGTGGACTACGAGATCTATATCAGTGGTACAATGGAATTCACGAATGGGTTGAAAAGTGTTTCCTTTCCTTTGAAGAGTAAGATTCCAAGTGCGAGCTTACTTCCAGTCAATCTGGCCTTAACATCTACAGTAGAGGTACAAATGTCTGACATTTTTGTGATACCACTGGTCGGAAAACTTGTACCACAAGGACTCCTATCACCCGTGTCGGAAGTAATCGGCCCGATTCATATCGACTCGCTATCGGTCGATTTCTCGTCAAGTTCTCCAGCAACGATAAAATCTCTAAACATGTCCGCTAAAGCCATGAACAAGTGGAAAATATCGGGACTGCCGCTGGACTTTAAAAATATGACATTTAAAATTTGGTATTTTCCAAGGAATTTTAAAGCTTTGTTATCTGGAACAATAACAGTACAGAATTATCCGATTTATTTCCAAATACCGTTTTTGCCAACTGTTGTTGCACGAGGCCTTATTGTTCCATCTGTATCTATCCAATTTAACTTCCGAGGTTTTAAAGATTTCCCTGAATTTCTACCCCGAATGAGCCTAAATCAAATTTCTCATCTCTTCGTTCCTGGTTTTGACTTTCCATCTCTATTCCCTGGCCCTTTTGGCGCTTTTGACATGCGTTTTGAAAGGTTCGAGCTTCGTCTAGCACCACCTCTGACCAACTTCCAACTTGAAGGATTTGATGTTATGTTCCACCTTGATAAACCAGTCATTCTTGTTAAGAACTGGTTAACAATTGAAAACGTTACTGCAGAACTTGAAGCCAAAATAGGCGTTGGCTTAAGAGTGAATGGTTTAATAACATGTTTAGTTCTTCTAGGGACTCCCAATAGCGGTTTACGAATCTCCGCATTCCTGAAAATTCCAACTCCACCGGATAAAAACTGGATCTTGAAACTCAGCCCAGGCTCACACAACTCAATTTCAGTTTCTAAAGTGGTGTCACTCTTGTCAGGAGGTGTGAACGTCAAGTCGTTGTTTCCGTCTGAAATTCTCGCAAAAGTGACAACCTTTACATTGGAAACTTTACATGTCGATTTTACAACTGAACCTCGATCTCATGTAAACCGAATCACATGCTTACTTCAGACAAACCTCAACGACGTAAAGCTTCCGTTAAAGATGACGATTGATAAGATCCAACTCTATGTGGATGCCCAAAATCCATTTGATGCAGCAACTCGAAAAGTGAATGCCCATTTAAAAGTATGGATAAGAGCAGGAAAGGCGATCGTGAAATCAACTTTGTTCATTGGCTCCACAACGTACCGCCTAGAGACACTAAACCTTGGAACGCAGGCTCTTGATTTCATGGATTTGTCCGAGCTTGTTGGTGGTTCTGAGCTCTTACAAGTACTGCCAGTGGGATTTAGACAGGTCAAGTCTGTTAGTCTTGAGAAACTGAACATTACTTTTAGTAAACCTGGTTTTGATGTGGAGAAAGTCCTAATTGTCGGCAGTCTTCAAGGATTTGATGTAGGATTTAGTTTTCCCCTTCCTTTGCCAGATCCAAAAAACATCTTTCGTGCAAAACTTCAAGTTTCTAATTTTGAGCTTCGAAAGAAGAAAAGTTGGTCATTCTCAGCAAACATTGAAACATCACTCAGCGGTTTACCAAAGCAGCTAAACTCATTATTTCAGAAACTTACTGGTGCGTTAACTATATCTCCAGATAAACCTGTAATTCTCTCTCTAAAAAGGAAGGTAGCCGATACAACAATTCACATGAATCTTGCAGGACTGAGCTTGACATTAAACATAAAGTTTTTCAACCCTAAACTTACATTTCGTTCCGCTGACAAACCTGAAATCACTATCGACTTAGAGGTGTCTGGACTTGATGGGCTAAACCGATTACTACCATTTAAGGTCTTTCGAGACGAAATAAAAATGGCCGTTCTGATCAAACAGGATGAACAAACACCACTGATGATTCGTTTATTGACACTTCCTATCGTGGAAAAAATCATTCCTTGCGAGGAACTAGAAGAAGGTGAATTCAGATGTGACTTCACTTGGCTTTGTAACCGAGATTCGTACGTATATTTCCGATCGCCTTCATTCTCATATACAAAAGATGGCTTTCAAGCTAGTATCGACGTTAAAGGACTAGAAAATCTTTGTGTTCCCGTAACGCCAAGCTTTATAGCAAAGTTTGTAAAGAGAATACCTCTTCTCGGCCAAATGTTTGCTACCAATATTCCCCTGTGGCCCCCTCCAGATGTCATAAAACTGTTACGAAAGCTGGGCATCAATACAAAGAACATACCATCTGGAATTGCGCGCTTCGTTAATCCAAAGTTTCCGGATCGAATCTTTACTTCATTCATAGTACCTCACAATGGCCCGTTAGCACTTTCATTGAAAGTTGAAAGTGGTGAGTCTCTTGATGTTATCAATATCCCTGGCAATCCATATTTAAGTGGTGTGGTATTCCGCGAGTTTACCATAGGAACTGCATTTGGAGTGCCGTTTATCAATGTCGATATAGAAGTTTTTTTATGGGACCTCATTTTTCTTTATCCACTGTCCCATCTTCCTAAAAACAATCCTCTTCTTGTGAACGCCAGAGACATGGAAAGTCATATTGTTATTTTTCAAAACACTTCAGCCAAAATGGCTGTTGCGAACCGTTCCTTTGCGGTATCGTCTGTTTGATGCAAATATCAATATAGGATCTTTCCAATTGGCGTCCGTTAAATTTGCTGCTTCCTCACCAAAAGAACTGAAAGAGAACAAAGATTTATGGAAACCTGCTGTGACAGAAAATGGTGACGATGCATTGGTGATCGCATCAGCCGAAACACCTTTTACATCGCTTGAAATGAGACTGATGGCGGAAAATATTTTTAAATCAGATTTAAATTTCACTGCGACGGCTGGTTTTACTGATGTTGTGAAGATTACCTTTGTAGCAAGGGCGTTGGTAAATCTTCAAGATACGTCTAATCCACTCATCATAAGAGGCGCCTGTGAACTCCGTCTGTTTGGTCAGAAATTATTAACTGGAGAGGCAATCGTTAGTGCCAGTGAAATAGCTGTTTCAGGAGAACTGAAATTTAACTTCTTGGGAATGCTCAGATTCAGAGGAAACGTTGATTCCAAGTTTTTAAGAACAGGCGAATTTTACCTCTCAAGCAAAGTTGGCTTAGAGCTCATCGGCGTAAAGCTTCTAGATGCCCGTCTAACAATCCGAAACTCAGTCAAAGTCACAGAAATTAAAGCAACTGCCTCGTTCATGGGATCGAGAATCTGCATTCACCTTTCTCGCAATGGATTGTCCGTGAAAATGAGAGCTAATGTTTTGGTTAACGTTAATGTTGGTATAAATCTTGGCGAAATTAAAGTATTTGGAGTTAGCCTTGGGAAATTCAAGTTGGATACTGGAGTGCGTGTCGAACTAGTAATTGCAGTTCCAGGCAAAAGTTCTCTGTCAGCTTCATTTTATTTTCTTGGTATAAAACTGGATGTTCCTAGGTTAGAATTTGATACAAAAGATGCACGACCAGACAGAATCCCAGGACTTGTGTGGAAGTTAGTCAAAGAAAGTGCTATTGCTTTGATTCAGGAAATGTTTAAACGGGACCCCGCAATATATTTCAAAGCTGTAATGGATGGAATTATCAAAATTGGAAAAAACGTTGTAAATGTTGCAAAGGAACTTTTAGGCAAAGGGCTTAAAATAGCGGGAAACATTGCAAAGGAAGCTGGAAGGCTTCTGAATAAATTTGCAAACACAGCCAAAATATTGGCTTTGGCAGCCAAAAACGCGAAAAAGTTGTTATCGGAAACAGCGCAAGCAGCAAGAAAAGCTGCTGAAATGGGCTTCAAAGTAGCGAAGGCAACGGCAAAGGTAGCACAGAAGGCCCTTCAAAATGCAGGAAAAGCGCTGGGGCATGCAACCGAAGCTTTACGAAACACAATAATGAATGTCAGCAATTTAAAGAACCAAGTGCAACAGGCTAAGAGATTAGTGAGAGCAGTTGCCAAAACTCTGGCAAATGTAGCGAGTAAAGTTTTCAAGCTTGCGAAAAAAATTGCTCAAGAAATAATGAATGGAATTCGAAACGCAGCAGGAAAAGTTATTAAGACAGTCACAGGATGGATCGGAAAGAGAGCAATTTATCGGAGAGATGTTCTATCTTCAGAGAAAGAGCACTTTGAAAGACAAAAGAGAAAACTAGAAAGAGAAGAGAGCAATGCCCGAACCAAAGTTCGATCAAAAGAAAGAGAGTTAAAAAGGCTTGAAGAACAGGAGGCTATGAGGAGGTCTGTGAGAACCAAGGTTGCAGCCGAATGGACAGAAGCTAACAAGAAATTTGATGTAGCCATTGAAAATGAAATAAAGTACGCAGCTGTCGTTGAAGACATTCGTTTTAAAGGAAAATGTTTAACAGGTGAAAACAACTGTCACCCAAATGCCACCTGTTTGAGAAGCGGTCCAGATGGAGAGTCGTTTACCTGTTACTGTAGACGAGGGTGGATAGGGGATGGCTTAAAATGTAACATGCCAATCAAACAGGTGTCAATCATTGCTGATAGCCCGAAGGCTGTTGGTGAGCCAGTGGAGTTCGCAGTCTTTACGCTGTCAGGTACAAACGTCGAATACAAATTTTCTTTTCAGAGATCATATTCTAATTCATCATATCAAGTTCACACATTTGACACCCCTGGAGTACACACAGTCTGGGCTTACGCCCGCAATCCCGTCAGCAACGCTTTCGGCGGTGAAAAAGTAATTGTACAAGCTCCAGCATCACAACTCAACCTTACAATTACGGGTGATAATAGAGCATGCCGTCCTGTTATTTTTACCCCATCGGCTGCCGGGACAAATGTGTCTTTTGACTTGATCTTCGGTGATACCTCTTCAGTGGTGAACGTTTCAGATTCAGTAGCACACTACTACAGCCGGTCAGGAATATACTTAGTCACTGTCACTGCGAAAAATCTCGTCAGTTCAGTAAATTCGAGTTTTTCACTAGAAATAAAGCCAACTCCATGTGATAAAATGTACTGTGATATTTCAAGAATTGAAAGAAGCTTCTATGAAAAGGAACAATGGCCTGAGATTGCAAGCAGAGCATTTGCACTCAGCCAGACATCCGTTGATCTTGCAAATGATGTTCCAGAGATATGGAAGTATATATCAATTCTTTACCCACTGCCTTTAAACGAGACAAACGTATCTCACGATGAATTCTACGAGTACAGTGGCCGCCATCTTTACAACGTGAATGATTCTAAAATTGATCTGAGGTTTGTTCTTGCAGGGATGATTGGCTCGGAATTAGATCGACGTATACTCACTATGAGACAAAATGCAGCATCACTTGACTGTAATCCAATTAACAATGTCACCACAAAGCTTCTAAAGGAAACAGTGTTGCAGCTCTCAGAAAAGAACGTGCTTCACTCATGGAATACTAAACTAAACAGTGATCAATATTGCAGTAAGCTTCTCTTGAAAACATTTCGCGTCAGGGGTGCAATCGATGGGTACGTTCTTGGGCGAATGGCATTCAATTATACGTGGAGGTTATCAGAAGTCCTATATAATTACTACTGTCCTGATAGCAACAGTAAGACATCTATACCCGTTACTGCAAACAACAGGTACATTTCGTTTGTTCAACTTATCAATAAACAATATAATCAACATGAGGGCAACATCTCCATTTTGGACAACTTTAAAATGGCTATAAGGAAAATTTCAAACCTTTCGAACGACAAGAAAGCAAAGCCTTTCTGCTTGCGACACTTTATGGAGTATATAGAGGTGCAGATTAGATCTGGAGGCCATAGTACCGTTTCCGAAAGCAGCTGCAAAGGATGGAAAACGTGCAGCGATTGCTTAGTGTTTGGTTCAATGGATAATTGCACCTGGTGTGAGAGCTCATCTACTTGTCAGCCAAAGATAAATAAAACATGTGTTTTCAAGCAACTATACGAGTTCTTTCCCTGTCCTAGTGTCTGTCACAGTCACTTAAAGTGTTCTGACTGTGTGTCTATTGATGGTTGTGGCTGGTGCCGGGCCACAGGTGCACCGGGTGGGCAGTGTTTAGAGGGTGACAAAGGCGGCCCACACACTCGAGAGTACTGTGATCAGCAACAGTGGTACACAGAACGGTGTGAATCTTCTTGTGGTTACCATAACAACAAAATGTGCAGTAACCATGGCGACTGTCTATCCGGGAAATGTCTTTGTTACACCGGTTACTATGAAAAAGACTGTTCTAAGGAAGGCTGCGTATACAAGATTGGATTTGACGACAATGTTTCAACTATTGCAAAAGCATTTAGCATCAACGTAGACGAACTTGTAGCTGCCAACAGTAATCTCGATGACATGAAAACCTGGACTGCAGCAAACGCCGTTATCACAATACCTACAAGAAAGGATGATGTTCGTTGTCTAAACTATCCCAAAAAGAAACTTTTCAATTCTAAATTTCCTCGGGTTTTGAGGGGATCAAAGAACATTGTAAACAAAAATAGTTTCTGTGGATTGTTTGGGTCTCTCTCTATCAACGCTGAAGCAAAATTATGCAAGAATATCACAGACAGGAGGGATTGCAAAGATAATCCGAAATGCGTATGGAATCCTAGGGACCCGTGTACAGGAATGCTTATTGAAGGATGTGGACAACTCAGCGTGTCGACACAATTATTAGTTGCCGAGAATCAAACTATCTTTTCACCTATCTCAGGCAACACAAAGATTGGGAGAAACTTTGCTGAGATAACAGGATGGCCGGACTCTGAATGGGAACACTACACTGTCACTGTTTCGCATTTCCGGCCGTTGAATATCACTAGTACTCAGGCAGGGAAGAAGCTGGGATCAGTTGCTCTTAGTAGGAGTCCTGTGCTTGGAAACTACATTTCCGTCTTGGTGTCCTTCAAGGGAAAGGAACAAGATGCTGCGAAATTTTTTACTCCTTGCGCACCGGGCTGCAACCAGCTTACCCAGTT
This sequence comes from Bergia puertoricense, assembly GCA_026167885.1. NCBI lineage: Eukaryota > Metazoa > Cnidaria > Anthozoa > Zoantharia > Parazoanthidae > Bergia > Bergia puertoricense. The sequence goes on from JANSTQ010136344.1 coordinate 10,724, forward strand.
GGCAAATGGAGTATGTGATAGCAGTTGTAACGTCAGTGACTGTAACTTTGACCGAGGTGATTGCGATAAGACAAAGGAGAAGCGGAAACAGATAAAATTACCGAACATCAGGGATGATACCTTTACAGATCGTACCTGGAATACGTTGTATCAAATACAGAAAATTACAGGAGATGAAATCTTAATCAAACGTGGTCCACTGAGTGTTTATTCGCTTGCCGAAGCCATCGTGACAGATTGGCTATTGTCAACCACGTTGTCCCCCGGTCTCGTGTACGATGAAATAAAGGAAAGAAATACACTTCGCAAGCTTTTCACATCTCTTCGATCGCAAAGCAAAAGCAAAGGGCAAATAGTGGTGGAGATGGCTAAGAAACTTATCGAGATTGGAACTTCAAAGGTTTCTTCTTATGTAAAGACTATTAGTGGCGTTCAAACAGTTGATATTGTACTTGTATCGCGAAAACACAAAGAAAATGTTGAAAGAGCGCTTCAGTTGTTACAGATGAGTGGAAAGTTAATCTACGTTCTTGTTAACAGCACAGGAAATGACAGTCCGTATTTTCACCTTGAAATCCGCCAGCAGTTGCCTCAAAGTTTATGTCCAGCTGTGGCGTATGTACCCACGGTCACGGAAACCTGCGACTCTATTCGTTCTTGCTCAGGTCACGGCATCTGTAAAGTTGATGGATCTTGTTTTTGTGATGTAGAATACACTGGACATGACTGTAGTTTAAGTACCTGCCCTAACAACTGCTCCAGTCACGGAGCTTGTATTACAGGAGAGTGTATTTGTGAACAAGGCTGGAGTGGTAAAGATTGTTCCGTCATAAAATTCTGTACGAAACTATGCCTAGACATCTGGATTGGAGATGGTAAATGCGACCCGAATTGCAACATTCTACAATGCAAAAACGATGGGGGCGATTGTACCAACATCTGTGCATGCCCAAAATCTTGGTTAGGTGATGGATCATGTGACCTAGCCTGCAACACTTCAACATGTCAGTATGACAACGGAGACTGTTTGCAGAAAGTTCAACAGTGTAACACTGGGTGTAAGGCTGCTTTGCTTGGAGATGGATATTGTGACAAAGAGTGTAACGTAGAATTGTGTTCTTTTGACAACGGAGATTGCAAATCCAAGACAAAATGTAATTGTGACGTGAATTTGCAAGGTAATGGTGTATGCGATGAAAAATGCGACACAGAGTCGTGCATGTTTGATTTCGGAGATTGTGCAGTGAAGAAAATTGCTGACACTGCATCTTGTCCAAAAGATTGTCTTCTGTCAATGATTGGTAACGGGTTTTGTGACCTAGTGTGTAACAATTCCTTTTGTGGTTTTGATGGTGGCGATTGCGCAACCACTGCAGACATGAAGAGCGTGTGTAACGCCGGTTGCTTGACCTCTTTTAGAGGTGATGGCCAGTGTGACTCCGTTTGTAACGTGAAAAATTGTAACTTTGACAATGGCGACTGTCCAAAGCCTCTTATTCAGATGTGCAGTCCCGGATGTGAAATGACTATGGTTGGGGACAGGAAGTGCCAGGCGCCATGTCTCGTGCAACAGTGTTCGTATGATGCTATGGACTGCGAGTGTGCACCCGGCTGTTCTAACTCCTCGATTGGGAACGGCGTCTGCGATTCTCAGTGTTTGGTGGCAGTCTGTGGATACGATGGCGAAGACTGCACATGCTCACCGAAGAAATGTCCTGCAAATCTAATTGGCAATGGAGTCTGCGATTTGCAGTGTAACAACCGTGTCTGTGACTTTGATGGCGGGGACTGTACTTGTGCACAAGGATGTTCTGTTACCTCCGTTAACGATGGATGGTGTGACAGGGAGTGTGATACAATGGCGTGTGAGTACGACGGCCTGGACTGCGGTGGTTGCCAAACGGATTCTCATTTGAAATTGTGTGATAAGAATGCCGACTGTCTAATTGTCAATGGCTCACTTCCATTTTTAAGATGTCGGTGTAAACCTGGCTATTATGGTGACGGATTCAGTTGTATTGAACAAGGGAAGTGTTTTGATTCAAGTGACGTTTGTTCTGCACAGGCAAGATGTCTTAACATCAGTGGAACGCTTGAATGCCACTGCAAAGATGGGTGGAAAGTAAATGGAATCTTCTGTGAAAACATCGATGAATGTGCAACAAACAACCACAACTGTAGCGAACAAGCCATCTGTCTTGATACGCAAGGAGATTACGTTTGCGAATGCAAGAAAGGATGGACTGGTGATGGTTTTAACTGCGCCGATATCAATGAGTGTGTTGACAAAGCCTACTCCCACAAGTGCTGTGGAAATGAGAAATGCATAAACACTGACGGAAATTACAGTTGCGCTTGCAAGGAGGGATGGAAGATGATAGCTAACGAAACGAGTGATTTACGAGCGCCTTCAGCGTGCGTGATGAAAGTAAACGTTTCTTATTTTGTTACTGAGAAATGTGTTGATGTCGACGAATGCACAGAGAACCTGAACAACTGTTCTAAAGTGGATGGCATTGCAAATGCGGAGTGTGTTAACAACGTCGGCGGATTCAACTGCACATGTAATGAGGGTTGGGAAGGTGATGGCTGGTTTTGCACTGATGTGGACGAGTGTGAATTTAATGACACGTGTGAAGAACACCAGATATGCAAAAACTCTCCGGGGAGATTTGCCTGCTCATGCGAGAAAGGCTGGGTGTTTAACGCCACTGGAACTGGACAATGCGAAGATCTGGATGAGTGTTCTCTTGGGATCAGCACATGTCACGAGTTTGCTACGTGCATGAATACTAATGGGAGCTATGAGTGTATTTGCAGAGAAGGTTTTAATGATGAGAGCAGAGTGTGTTCACGATATGAGTGTTTTAATTCTAGTTTTCATTTTAGTAACAGTACCACCTTCAACTCAAGCAGTTTATCTGTTAAAGTCCGCCGTGACGCTTTGTGTTTGTGTATTGGCGGCTACACCAACACAGGAAAGGATTGTGTTGACACAGACGAATGTGAATCGGAAAATTACAGTTGTCCCAATTTTGCTCCTGTGTGTTTCAACACTGTTGGTGGATATGAATGTAAGTGCGACGTTGATGGTAATGCAACTTGCGAGACGTTTAACCCATGTCACGCTGGTAATAATTCATGTCACCCGAATATGACTTGTGTTGTATCAGGCTTAGAACATTATTGTGTCTGTCCTGACGGCTATGACGAAAATCTAGATGGAGATGGCTGTGTTGACAAGAATGAATGTAAAAACCCTGATGTTTACATGTGTCCCCAAGATGCAGAATGTGTAAATGTACCAGGGTCTTATGACTGCAGATGTCGCCAGGGTTATCTCGAGAGTGGAGGCACATGCTTTGAGATTGATGAATGTGAAAGTACCTTATCGTACGGCTTGAGTGGGCACCTTCAGGAGTGTAGAGCTGGAATATGTACCTCTGTGCGCTCGTGCCTCTTTCCTCAGACCAATGAGAGCCGAGCGGACAATGCAAGCCTTGTCTGTGCCTGCAACCAGGCCAACACAAGAACCCTTGATTGCATTTATGCGAAGACAAAAGTGGTAACAAATGGAAAGTCAGACAACGTTACAACAGTGTTATCGTTGTCCTGGGAGACAATGTTCAATGTTGCAATGTTAAACAATGTCGCCCCAGCAATATTGCGCCACAATTGTTCCGTGTCAAACGCAACCTGTAAAAACACTCCTGGCTCATACAATTGCATTTGCAACCCAGGTTTCCATAGCAACGACTCAGGGAGACACTGCTGTGATGACGACGAATGTCTGAGGAATGATTCGTGTGATCCAAATGCTTCATGTACAAACACTATAGGCTCGTTCGAATGCACCTGCAACAAAGGTTTCAGTGGAAATGGACGAACAAACTGCAGTGACAATAATGAGTGTAAACTGCGTACCCACAATTGCCATGAAAGTGCTTCTTGCATTAACACATTTGGAAGCTTTGTTTGTCAGTGCAAGTATGGTTACCAAGGAAACGGCACGTTTTGTAACGATTTAAACGAGTGCTTAAACAATACCTTAAATCGATGTCACCCGAGAGCAAAATGCCTAAACTTCATCGGAGGTTATCGATGCGAGTGTACGGCAGGTTACATTGGAGACGGGCTTAGGTGTAGAGACGTTGATGAATGTGCAAACGAAACTCAGCTTTGTGGTGTGCATGCTTCATGTTACAACAATCCAGGCTCCTACATATGCAAATGTGACCGTGGGTGGACTGGGGACGGACAGAATTGCACGAATGTTAATGAGTGCAGCCTGGGACTACACAAATGTGTCGAGCATTCCCAATGTCGAGACTACGCTGGGGGTTACGTTTGCGAGTGTGATCAAGGATGGACGAGACAGTGGTTTGAGCCCTACGGGAGATGTTCAAAATGCGACTCCAGCTTACTCTGTTCCAGTCACGGTCAGTGTCTCAGAGACGGATCATGTAACTGTTTGGCGTACTATGGAGGACAAAGCTGCTCAGTTTGCAAACCTGAAATACGCTGCAGTGGACATGGTTCATGTGACTACAACGGTACTTGTTATTGTTATTCAGGCTGGACTCGGCAACCGCTGGACTGCAGTGTTTGCATCCCGGAGCAGCTTTGTAGCGGTCACGGGAGATGTAACTATGACTTAAGCACTTATGGGAATAAATCGTGTTATTGTGATGGCAGCTATACAGGAGAAAATTGTAGCCAAGGTGGGTTTTATAATATTTAAAAGCGGACTCGACTCGCCAGTTAGGTTGTTCGTCTTAGCTGCGTATTAGTTTTTATTAGTTTTGAATTGTGATTTTGATTTGAATACTTTGTTTTTATTTTATTGTATTATACTGTATATTATTGTCTTGTATTGTGTTGTATCGTTTTGTGGTGCATGTGTTAGGTGATTATGAAGTGTTCGTTGTGCTTTTTGTTTAGTTATGTTTGTATTCGTTGTGTTGTGTTCTATAAGGTAATTTGTTGCACTTTAATGACTGTAATGTAATGCAATGTATTACAATGTAATGTAATGTATTCTAATCATGTATTCGTGAACATCATGTTGTATCGCGTTGTATTCTGTTGTGTTCATATTATTTATACAAAACTAGGAAACAAGGAGGGGAAGGGAGGAGTCCCGAAAAATTTTACTACTTTCGAAGGGTCATTACTTTTGGAAACTAAAGGCGGTAAACTCATTTTTAACATTTCCAGTTTCATTGGTTTACAGCTTGCCCTGTCATTGCTGGTAATGTATGTGGTATACATGGCGACTGTTCCCAAGATCCCCTGGGGCAGTCTCCTTGCATCTGTCACGCTGGTTACAAGTGGGACAACGTGACTTCAGTTTGTACTGACATCGATGAATGTCAAACACAAACCCATGATTGTAAGGCACCGGCTATCTGTCTTAACACTGCGGGCTCATATCGTTGTCAGTGTCCGTCCTTAGTTGGCTGGTCATTCGATGGTCAGCGGTGTAACGATACAGATGAATGTCAATATGATGACGTATGTGATGTTCACGCCACGTGTCACAATTATCCAGGAGGTTTCAGGTAACACTTGAATTGCTAAAACTTATTACGAAAGCGATCACGAAAGCGAAACGTGGTTGAAAACAAACTAAACATTAATTTTGACCATTTTGTTTTGGTTTAAAGGAGCAAAAGACTAACATTTTAACATAAATAGCATGAGTGGGAATTTTTTTCAAAAGTGGGACTACTAAACGTCTACACAGGATCTTTAAAATTAAGTTTACGTGTTTACGCATTAAGAGCAAATAAGACAAATGATCTGAGCCAATAACAACGCTCTTTATATCTTGCCATTAAGGCAGCCAAAAGTATCTCGTAGTTTACAAGCAGTTTGAAATGGTTTTGCTGCCACTCTTATCAATATGTAATGTTACTGTTCTAGTGGAGATGTTACTATCATTGCCATTTAATGACACATATTATAGAAGTATGTGCCAATAGCAAAATCAGGAGTAAGCCCGATGACGATGTCTTTCCTGGAATAGGACGTCTGGTAAAGAAGTGAACAACAAGACGAATTTGGTGGCACGTCGCTGAACAAGCTCCAGTGTGAGAACACTTGGCTACAGTGGGCCATCTTGTTTCGGGTGGCTAAGTAGGGAGATTTTCGTACAAATTGATTGTGAATCGTTAAGTCAAAGATTTTCTGTTTCTATTACTTAAAATAAAGACTATTATTATTATTATTATTATTATTGCTGTCATTGTTATTTTTACTGTCATTATTGTTATTATTATTGTTGTAATATGGAAGGAGAGGTTATGTATAGGTTTGGAGTTTTTAAGACACCAGGGGGAAAATTATAAAAATTGACAATTGTTCAGGGGAGAAGTTGCGAAGTCTTAGAGTTTCCGCGTGTAAAGTTTCCTGTCTTTCCATAAATAACGACCGCTCCCTAATTCAGGGTTCGTACTGTTTTGACCACTTGAAATTCCGTGACTTTTCCATGGCTTTTCAGAATTTTCCATGATTTAAAGTGCGTCAGAAATTATCTCAGTGTGATCTTTAACTGTCTTGCTAACCAATGTCAAAACCAAAACAGATGTTTGTTGAGACATTTTGTTTATTTAGTACAGACGAATAAATTTAAACTCAACCAAAGACTGTTAGTTACTCATTCCTGGCGGTTGAGACAACCACATCCAACAATATGGAGGCTGAGAGCGAACTAAAAATCGCTATATTCATTAAATTGTTGATTTGGTTTGATCACTGCAATTAACTTTGCCATACATTGTTGCTTTATAGATGCAGCTGCAACGTGGGCTGGCGGGGTAGTGGCGAACACCCCGTGTGCAGTGACATAGACGAATGTAGTGAAGGGTCTCACAGGTGTCCGAGAGTTTCCAAATGCGTCAACACCGTTGGGAGTTATCACTGCGTCTGTAACCAAGGGTACGAGAAAGTTTCCCAGTTCCAGTGCGTTGATATAAACGAGTGCACACGTGGGATTCACGGCTGTGACCCGCAGGCGACTTGCGTGAATTCTCCTGGAAGCTGGCGTTGTCAGTGTAACATTGGTTGGTACCCAGATCCCACTAGTGCTCGTCTTCCAACGTGCAAAGATGTTAATGAATGTGTAGACAAACCAAACGCGTGTCCTTCCCAGTCCACCTGTGTGAACACCGCGGGCTCATATCACTGTAATTGTTTGCGCGGCTGGACCAATCAGGGACCGCACTCATGTGTGGATGTAAACGAGTGCTCGCAGAATCCTTGCCCTTCCCAATCCAGGTATGTAATTAAAATAGCAACGCTAGTAATGATTAAAAATTGTGTGATTTATGACGATTGTGGTTGTGAATGGCCTTAGTTAAACTTGAAAAAGTGAAGCGCTTCCTGGAATCTATTTTAAAGTCTAAAGCTCAGATTAAACGAGTGTAAAAGTTGATCAGAGCTCCAACTCTTGCTCTCGTTTGAAAATTTTCATTAACCCTCATACGGTCTCATCGGCTCCCAGACGCTCTCACTGACCCTCTTTCACTTTCATCGACTCTCATGTGCTCTCATCTACTCTCATGCCCTTACAACGACTTTCAGGCATTCAAACTGACTCCCATCGCTCCCATTGACTCTCACAGACTCTCATACGCTCTCGAATCTTGTGCACTTTCATCGACTCTCATGTTGCATTGTCTGCCATACGCTCTAACTTGATATTCGTGCACTTTCATCAACTCTCATTGCTCTGAACGACTCTCGTATGCTATGTATTGATTCTCATTCACTCTCTTGCGCTCTCGTGGACTCTCGTGCGTTCTCGTGTACTGTCATCGACTCTCATGTATTTATCGTAGACTATCATACGTTCTTATCGACTCTCATACGTTCTCATCAACTCTCACGTACTCTAATCGACTCTTCCACGTTCTCATCGACTCTCAAGTACTCTGTTCGACTCCCATACGCTCTCATCGACTCTCAAAGCGCTTTCATCGATCTCGTGTACTTTCATTCGCTCTCATAGACTTTCATCCGTCCTCTTGGACTCTCATGCCGCATTATATTGACCTTAGAATTCCTAAAACTATCATGTATACTGTTCTATTTGCAGCTTTTTAACATGTTTTCCGAGTTTAAAAGCTTATAAAATTCAACATCTGATTTTTTTTTTCATTTTCTATTTTTTCTATTGTTGCCTGGCCCTGTATACTATTTAAAGTTTACGTTTCGAGCGCTACCCCTTCGTCAGAGTACAATTGGAAAAGTACACGATTGTCTGGCTGTCCATGTCTGTCTGTCTGTCTGTCTGTCTGTCTTTCTGTCTGTGTCTTTGTCTGCCGTACTGTCCGTTCTGTTCTTTTGCCTTTCTGTGTGTCTGGTTATTTGTGTATCTATCTGTTCGTCCGTCTATTTTTATGTTTAATTTCTATCATGCAGTTTCTGTCATGGTCAGTCTCTCTCCCCACCATTTCGTAATCAACACATTACTTTTGCGTGACACCACTTTCTTTCCTTTCTAGTTGTGAAAATAATAAAGGATCATACAAATGCTCCTGTAACTCTGGGTTCGACCCCCGTCCTCCCACTTCACCCTCCACTTGTTCCGATATCAACGAGTGCTCACGTGGCACCCATTCGTGTATTCCTAATTCACACTGCGTGAATCTTTTCGGCTCGTTTCGGTGCGACTGCAACCGCTGCTATCACCGATCAGGAGGGGAATGTAGAGGTAAGAAAGAATGATCATTTATGCTATAATGTTTAGCAAAAGGCTATTAAAATGGACATCTTCTGATCACTGGATGTGGACCAATACAGTCTTTCTGTCAATTGTAATACCTTAAATTCATTGCTCATCTTACCAGACCTCCGAACTGTGCCCTCCAAAGACAACTTCTTTTCGATTTGATAGAAAACCACATGCTCGTGACCCTTGGAAAAAATAGAAAAGTCTTATTGGACTTCCGAAGATACAGCTGCAAAGGGAAATGCACAATTAGGAACGATTCACGCCCCTACTGGATTAAAACGAGATTAAAGATATTGTTTCTAACTGTACAATGTTAACTTACTTGCTAAAAATATGTTTTCACTCTATATTTAAAAATAGACAAAGCTGTGATTTTGTCTCCACAGCCGACTGTAGAACGGAGCAACGTTCCTACGTCTACTACACAACAACTTACTACAATTCATATTACACTACAAAATGTGGGTTTCTAAATCTGAAGCGCTGCACGAGATCCAGGTGAGTGGTATTCCTGTGGTATCTTGAACTTCCCATTATAGTCGTGCGAGTGGTATCCCCGTGGTATCTTACACTTTTCTTCATTGGCTGGATTCTACAGTTATTTGTGGCTTAGCAATAAATGTGCTATGTACATAATCTCCATGCGTTTGTTTCACATTTGCTTCAAAAAGAGCGCCCTCAACTTACAAACCACAGTGTCACGGACACAATTTTGGATTCATGCGTTGGTTTCTATTTAATCAATTCGCTTTTATTGTTTCTCCGTTCCATTGTTTTCTTTTATCTTTTGTTCCCAAGATACGGACTTTTATTTGCAATGGATATGATAAAACGTAGCTCGTAGTTCGCTCTCTTTGCGGGATAGTAGCTCTCAAGTTCTGCTCCGGTCAAGGCTGTAGTGGACGTCTAGAAATGTAGTTAAGATTCCAACTACTTATACCAGCACAAGCTGCAGCCGAAATTGGAGGGATACCCCTATATGTTAATTTCCATAAAGTGTCGGTATTAACAACACCGAACTACTCTAAGCTCTTCGGGAAGTGGATGAATTCTAATAAGATTCCCAACAAAATGTTGAGAGACTCTAGAACCACGTGTTAACATCCCTATCCATGGACAGTGGTAAAAAAGGTCGCACAAAGTTCAACCCTCGAACAGGGCGGGTTATTAACCCAGGACCCCCTGGTTGGCATTTATATACCAACTGCGCTAACCTCGCACTCCTTCTGTTGTAGGAGACGTTCAAGACGTCAACGCAACACTGGGTATCGCACGGTCCACGTGGCTGTCCTCCCCGGGGCATCGTGTCCCTGCTAAACACCCGATATACCAGCTCCATCGGCTGTCTGCCCCGTGGCATCATGTCTCTGCTAAACACCAGATTTACCAGCCAGCCCCACCGGCTTTTTGCCCCCGGGGATCATGTCCTTGTTAAACACCGAATATTCTAGGCTCCACCGACTATCTACCCGGAGGCATCATGTCCTTGCTGAACACTGACTAGAATACAGTGACTTTGTGTTGGAGAATTCAGCTTAATTCCCTTTTAATACTTTATTTCAATGTTATTATCGTTGTTCCCAGTGTTTTCGATACTAATTGGATATATTTGGGGGCGCATGTGCATTCTACATCTGCTCGAGATGATCCTGGTTAAAAGACGCCCCCCTCCTCCCCCAAAAAAGGCTCTTGGGGGATGTCTTCTACACAATATCCCCTTCTTGATTTTACCTACATTTCATACATCCTGAGCCTACTGGGATGTTCCCGTATCTTCATTAGTGATAGTACAATGAGGATACAGATTTCCAAAAATTTTCCAGGTTTTATAAAAATTGTCACAATTTAGCTTCTTGAAAATCATCGACATTTAGCAGCTGAAAGTTTCCATTGACTTTCGAAGATTATCCAGAGACTTCTAACTAGTCTCAGTCTCCTTCTGGAAACCCTCGGCCATATTTACCATTTTCGGACCAATATATGGGAATTCAAACGTGACCCTACAAGGCTAAACATTGTTATTTTAGGTAGTTGTAAATAAAATATGTCTGTAGAAGACGTGTCTGAATATATAATCCCAGTCTTCTCTTTATGTAAGCAATCGAGTTGATCTGACCAGGACAACCAATTTGAACGGAGACGCTTGTATCCAAGGTCATGTCTGTACACAGTATAGTATATATTAAACTGCCCATCTAGAGCCTGAGGAGCTGAAAAAATAACGAAACTTGTTTTCTTAAAGAAGGGCATATTCTATTTTATTCATAAGGTTCTACTCCTGAGCTGGTCATCCCTGTATAAACAACTGTCGAGATATGATACTTTAAAGAATGAAATCTATAACCGTCATACGTGTGTGAAGGTAAAATTAGGACGAAATTTCAAATTGAAAACAGAATTTTTACAATAAAGTTCAAAAATCTAAGCCCGTATGAGCAATATGTGAATAAACATTATGTAACTCAGAACACACACATCGCCCTTTCTGCTAACGTGCTAGATTTGCAAAGTAGGCTTTTCCAAGTAATGTAGTGATTATTCAAATCTATCATGAAAGACGCATTAGAATGTACTTCTATATTTTGTAACTTTGGTGTGCTGATTTGAATAGTTTGATTTATACTTTTGAGATATTTATTCTACAGAAACTTTTAATTTACTTTCTATCCAAAAATTTGCTCGAAAAGAGGCCGCAACTCCCGACCCACCGTCCCTTAAGTTAAATGTACATCTGAGAGGGAGAGGTAGGGAGGGATTGCCCGGAAACCTTGATTGATCTCCCAGTTCAGGAAGCGATCACAGTTCCGTACCACTTCATGCTCGGAGCTCTTCATGTTTGACAAACACATCTCTCCTCACGTAATTTCTCTATCGGACATCTTCTTACAAAGTAAGGATCCCACAAGCCTGAATCGACAACTTCTCAGTAGTTACTTCCGGTTACATTGATCAAAGGTCCACAGTTGGCTTATACTTGAATTTCCTGGCAGAGCGTTCACTGGGCCGGAACCGGAAGTGGTTTCCATGTAGAGTGAAGACGAACTCTTGGCACTCAAACGTAAAAACACTAGCAGCTTTCGGAATCGCTTGAAAGAGAAAAAATAGACAAAAGTATATATGGATCATGTTGGTTACTCAAATCACAAACTTCACAAATGTAAGCTATCCCAAATTCCTTATAGCGACTGTTTTACGACTTTCCAGGAATGAGGATCAATTTAATGATTCACAGCATAAACCAATTTAGGAATCGGCATCGCGGGAGGATCCAAAAAGATACAGGCCGATTTTAAAATGTTTGTGGTAATAGCGGGACGTGGGTACGAATCCCAACCGTGGCAACATGTTTTTCTTTCTTTTATTTAACATTGTATTTAAGGAAGGGTTTCTTCGTTTATTCATTAACTCAAATATTAATATCAAGCCTTACGCATCTTTTCAAATCTTTCCGCGTTACCGATTCCTAAATTGGTTTATCCAGTGAATAATAAAACTGAACTTAGGTTGAAAGGCACGTGTTAAGAATTCCAGTATTTCCCATCCAACCTACATGTAGAAAGGAAAAGTACCCGGGGAAAACTCACGTACATATATCAACCTACTTATGTTTCCAGTTAGTCGTCTCTTTCAAAAATATTTTTAAACTGCAATATTTTAATCTACTCCACGATCATAATATGAACGAGGGGTTTCAGCTCCTGGATGAAACATGATTAAATAAAATACTTTATCCCACGCGAAAGAAAATACAGCCAATCAGAAGACAGGAAAGCCGTTGCATATTCTGCGGTATGCAACGGGTAATATGGAACGGGTAGTATTCCACTCTGCTTTCCCGCCATGACGTGCAAGCGCGAGCTATTTTCCCGCCATTAATAAAACGGACGTGCGTACCGTCACACAAGCTAAAATGTTTATTCAATAAAATAAACATAAAACTCGCCCAATTTTTCCGTAGAAATGGATTTTAATACATGTGGCAGAAACCAGCAATTTACAGATGATGAAGTTAAACAATTTGTTGAGAAACAGTGTAACCAAAAGGACCGTGAAGAAAACAAACTTGGATGTGAAAAAGTTCTTCAGGTTTCTCCAGGATGAGCCGTACTCAGAGAAACGAACTTTGTGTGAAGTCTCGCCAGCTGAAATTGACAATTACCTTTCCCATTTTCTATTAGAGATTAGGATTGATCTGGCACAATTTGTGGCTTTATTGTGTTTTTTTTTCACTTGACGCATGAGATAAAGTAGTTATGCAATGCTTTCTCGTGGGATACCCAGGAACAGTCCACTTGTCACTTGTATTTTCTTCGTGTACACACTCGCCTAAAGGCTCGTGTGTATACGGAAAATTTAAGTGGCGCGTGGCATATTCCACGGTATCCCACTCGAAAACATTGCATAACTGGTACGTATTATTCTTAAAGGGAAAGTGAAAAGAATTAGTTCTGTAAAGGAGCAGTCTTGCATAGAGCAACCTTCGTTAACTATATACTAATAGTACCTTCAAGGTAAGCAAAGTGCTGCTGAGTAGGCAGTGAAATCTTGTAGGGTAGAACAGAGTGGTAGGCAGTGTAGAAGCCTGCGTTAATAATAGTAAGTAATAGTTGTCTTTTTGGTTAAGTTTTATTTACGTTGATCTTTGCACTGTTGTGTGTTTCCACCTGGGCAACGAATGACATTTTATCCAGACCTCTGCATTTTCACGGAGTAAGCGACGAACGACGTGGTGTTGTATCCAGACCTCTATGAGCGGATCAGCACAAATAACAACCAACCACACACTCGATCAGAAAGACATAATTTAAGGTTTATGAAAACTTGAATAGAGTCCTCCCTCCCTTCACTTGGCAGCAATTACTCACTTTTCAGTTTGTCCTCTGCTGTGATGATTTTAAAGACATTCTTGGTCTCCTGGATGACTATTCCACTAGTTCCAATATATGATGGACATTTGGAACGACTCACTGCAAAATGTTAAAAAAGCATTAGAAAATTCAGATTAATTGAAGGACAGTTACATGTACCTACGACCTGAAATTGAGTGTCTTAGGATTTGAGCTGTCCAAGGAGATCTGGGGGCAAGCTCCCAAGAAAATTTTTTCTGAATGCATCTAAAACTACACTCTACCTACTAGACACTTTCTTGTGAGTCATTCCAAGTTAAAAATCTGTTGACAGTTTCCTGGCTCCCTAATGTTTTAATTTTCCATTCAAGAATAAAAAGGTGGGGAGACTAAACCCTTCCCCCCAAAAACCCTTCCCCTCTCC
>JANSTQ010136345.1:0-13556 GCA_026167885.1 Bergia puertoricense
TCTCTCTCTCTCTCTCTCTCTCTCTCTCTCTCTCTCTCTCTCTCTCTCTCCCCAGTTCTCCCTTCAAAACAAGCAAAACAAGTTATTTTTTGTGAAAGGTAAGTACTGATCACACACGGCAAATCCCCCAGATGAATGAATGAATTTAACAACGCATCATATATCGTGTGTGCGACTGAAATGTTCGGTTGTAATAGTAGAAATACAGCAAAACGTACCCACAACTTTTGAAGGCTCTGACAGATCAACCTTATCTTTGTCTGACAAAACAGTAGTTGGTCTCGATAGGAACTCTTGTTCCTCCTCTTGATCGCTGTAGTAAGTCGGTACGCTGCTGATACTACCAACACTACTTGACCGGTATCCGTCGTCCTCCGCCTCTTCTTCTTCCTCCTCCACTTTCTCTTCTTCTTCGTCTTCCTCGTCCTCGTCCTCTTCCTCTACTTCTTCCTCCTCCTCCTCAGATTCGTCCTCCTCATCATCCGCTTCATCCTCAGATTCTGATCTAAGCTCACTACCGCTAACATCTGGTTCGCTGTCTCCCCCTCTCTCCACATCTTCTGTGCCGAGTTCACTTCCATCTTTATGCGCGGCTTCGTCAACGTCTGCGTTCTGTGTTGTTTCGTTCTCCGATTCCTCTTCCTTCCTTAATTTCTTGGGTTTCTTCTCACTGACCACACTCAATGTACTGCTGGCGCTGCTAATACTGCTCGGAATACGAAACTCCTCCGGCAGATAACTTTCTTCTTCCTCTTCCGAAGGCAAGTTCTCGTACAAATCATTGTAATTTATTTCGTTGTCGTCGGCGTATTTCGCGTTCAATTGGTCAACTTCTGTTTTGTTTTGTTCATTATCCAATTCTTCGTCCTCTTCATCGTTATCTTCCGCTGAATCACCTTCTTCCACTTCGTCTTCATTTTCTGATTCTTTATCTTTTTCATTAGACTTATCACTCATACTATCCGGTGATTTATCTACTGTCTTCTCTTCCCCAGATATGTTATTCACTGAAAGTGTTTCTTCTATCACAGTTAGACTGTTTGTTTTCTCCGTGTACGAATCTTCGGTTATCGGTTCAGCACTTTTGCCATCACCCTCTGTTCGCACAGCCTTCGTGTCGGAGTTATGTGCGGGTGAAGACGGCGAATTTTTCTTCTTTTTCTCGTGCCTTCCTCCTTCAATGTTGCTTTGTAGTTTTTCAACGTTTTCCCGTGTCAACGGAGCTATCACTGTTTCAAGCTCTGACATGATTCCCTCACATATTTGTCCTGTTCTGTTCCGTATACAATGGTTGTAAACTCATTGTTCTTTAATCCTGTTAATGTCCAGTCTCTGTGGCCATTCTAGGAACGATAATGTAAATGTTTGGCTTTCTTGTGGAATAACTGTGGCCTTTTGCAGCTGTCATGGACGAAACAAAAGAAAAACACGTTAACAGAATATTAACATTGAACAAGGCTGAACTTCGTTAATTATGAAACGTAACATGTAAAACTTCTCCGTTTATGTTGCAACAGTACACAGTAAAACAGAAATGTCCTGGCCACTTTTGAACGATTTGAGAAAAGTCCTTGCAACGAGCAGATTTACCTTTCTGAAATGCATGCTTTAAAGAGGTAAGAAGCTTCAGAACTTCTAACTTAAAACACATTGTCATATCGACAATATTTTAATATTTTAAGAAACATGAGCTTTTTTAATATAAACCATAAACACTGACTTTAGTTCATAGTTATTATTCTGAAGACGTCCTATGTAATTTCATACTCTTTCTTGGGATAAACGGTTTTGATGATGCGTTTGTCTAAATTATGGAGCACTTTATAACGACTGATTAAATATGATTTATTGCAATAGAAATTGTTAAATTTGTCTTCTTGTGTATAAAAGAAGCTTAACTTGTTTTGCATTAGAAATTCAAACTGGTCGTATTTGATGCCACCCACTGTTCTTATCTCGGAATAACTACCTATTATTATGATAAGTAATCCAATGATTATTCCAAATAATTTAAGTAATCCAATGATTATTCCAAATAATTTTACTCTACAAATCCCAGAAGTAACCGAATAGATAAATATACAAACAAACTCCATTAACTTTTTGGCTTTATACATATTCCTTGTTCACTAAAATTTTTTTTCTAGACTTAAATGTGAAAATTTCCTGTGCTATAGCAATAGAGCAACAAGCTAAAAAAGTTGAATAAATCCAATAGAAAAATATTGCATCACTAAAATATATATTCAATTTATATGTAAACCGGAGAAATCAAAGAAACGTTTTCCTGCTTAAACTCACTTCTGGCGAATGAACGTATTTTAATGTGGTTATAATTTTATTTCAAATGATAACCAATGTTATTTTTTTTACAAAGGGAAGTCTTTGACTGGCAAAGAACTTAAATCTTATCAAAATATATGTGCATTTTATACACGATTTCTAATGATGGCTCAATAACCGGTTAACAGCAACAATTGAAATTAGTATTTTTAGTCCTATCCACTTGTATACATCTATAATCTAAAGGCAATATCGTAAACACGTTTTTAGCATTTTCGATTATAAATATCTTAACTAAACACCTGCGCTCTTTCTTGATAAAACTTATGTCTGCATCCAGTTTTTGGTAGGTTTTAAAACATACACACTCTTGGTAAGAAAATTTAGTGCTTGTGTAGATATTAAAGCATATTCACTCTTTCTTAACAAGAATGTCTATCGTTTGGGTAGATATAACACATACACTCTTGATGAGAATGTCTAGTGTTTGGGTAGATATTAAAGAATATGCACTCTTTCTTGATAAGAACATCTAGTGTTGGGGTAGATATTAAAGAATATACTCTCTTTCTTGATGTGAATGTCTAGTGTTTGGCCGTAGATATTAAACCATATGCACTCTTTCTTGATGCGAATATCTGGATTTTGCGCAGATATTTAGGCATATGCACTCTTTCTTGATAAAAAAAACTTCTGTTGTTTGAGTAGTTATTAAAACAAATACACCCTTTCTTGACAAAAATGTCTAGTGTTTTGGGTGGGCATTAAAACATAAACACTCTTTCTCGATAAGAATTTCTTATGTTTCGGTCGAGGGGTTCATGATCAGCCTCAAACGATCTTTAACTATCTCATTTTTCCTTTGGAGATGTTTAACAACTGTTATGAATTAGAATGTGTTTCTTGGTTCACACTAAAAGCTGGATCTGACATTTTTATAGGAATTCAAATGCTTTACTCTTGAAGCGCAGGATACTTCAGCTGGTTCAAAGGCGACTTTATACACTCTTTTGATGGGGCCAGGTATGTTCTTAATTTCTAGCTGGCTTTTCGTACGATGATCCCGCCCGGGATTGTCCTAAAATGTTGGCTTTTTTCGGGGCCGGATCTAGAAATTTCGGAAAAGGGGAATGGAACTCGAAATTATAAAACAGAGGGCCGAAAGAAGGTATCTTTTCTACAAGAGACGTTTATGCAGAGTTTTCTTATAAAATTTTTCAAAAAATGCTGGCGAAAAGGGGGGAAGGAGGCGCAGAGGGTGGGGATGGGGGAGGATGGCGGGGAGGGAGGTCTATCAGTCGGCCCCTCACCTAAATCAGCCCATGTGTTGTTTTGTGCATTACTGGTTCAAACCAGAAACTTGTGCTGGAAGGACACTGACGCGATCAGTCCAAAAAATCAGTTTTTTCGAGAAACTTGGGAGTTGCAATATTTAAATTTGAAAAAACACGGAAATGAAAAAGTAAAGATTGCGATCTTAAAATACTAGAAAACTGACAAGCAACGATTTGTACAAGCACCGAACCCAGGAAACAATAGTGTAAGATATCTGAATAAAGCCAACGGAACAAACACTTCAAATTATGACAATTGTCTATTGTTAAAAATTGTAATCAATATCAGTATTTAGCTATATTTAAGAAAAAGCTCAAATAAATCAAAGCGCGGAATGTAAATATACTGAAATTAAATTCAAATAATCGTGGAAGATTCATTTGACACTTTGTGTTCTACTTTAATAGTTGTGTAAGGCTTAATCCAATATGGTTTGTCTTTTCTTTAAGCTTTAGTCATTCATTATATTTGGGAAAACTGGTGTTTTCATCCGGGCAAAGTGTCGCTTGGTATGATTGACACGTATCATTAGCTGATGTATCGTGTGTTATCTCTTCAATAGAGCTTTTTAAAAACTCAAACAGAATTCATTGCACGGTCATGAATACAGCCAATCATATCAATGATTTTTAATGTCAGTGCAACAAAAATGACTAAAACTAACGGGACAAACAAATTCTTGTGTATCCTAGGTAGGGACTGAAGATGGAAAAGCAGATCTGTACATATTTTCTACACATTTTGGCTGCTCTTGTGAGAGTTAAGTTGAAAGATTTATATTAATTTGGAAAAAAAACTAGTAATTTCTTCTTGGCGAACTATCGATTTGTATGACTAAAACATCACCATTGGTTGGTGTATCGTGCGTTATCTCTTCGAACTCGTAACTCAGCCAATCAAATCAGTGCAGCCAATATGACCTAAACGACTGAGACAAACGAATTATTGTGCATCCTTGGCGGGGACTGAAGATGGCGAGTTCTAAAAAGAATATCGGTACACATCTTCTGCAAATTTTGGTGGTGTTATTCGTATGCTGCTCTAGTCAGAGTTTAGCATATTATGCCAACATGACTTCGTACTTTGGTTCAAAGGCGCCATACAGCCACGCAAACAACACAAATCCTCAAACCCCGCCATCCTGCGAAGCTGTCCATCTCAACATAATTCTTCGGCACGGCGCGCGGTTCCCGTCTTCAGGAGACAGGAAAAGAATGGAAAGCATGGTCGAAACGCTGAACTCAATCTACAGCGCTGGTTCAAACTTTACCTATGGGAATCTTTCTCTCCCACGGAAGTACCCAGCGATGTACAAAGAAGCAAAATCGAACGAGCTCTCTCGAGTTGGAGAAACTGAGCACTATAAAATAGCGCGAAGGTTTCTGTCACGCTATCCAAAAGTTCTCGCTGCTCCTTATGGAAATAGCGACTACACTTTTCTCAGTTCAAACAAGAGGAGAACGACTCAGAGTGCTTCAGCCTTTGCTTATGGTCTGTTTCAAGGGAGAGGTGGAATAGGACCAGATAGTTTCCAGCCAGTCGCTTTGGAAGTCTCAAGTAATATTCGCTTTTACGACAATTGTGAAAAGTTTGAGAAGTTATCTGAAACAGACGAATGGCTTCAGGAATATTATAGCTTTCAAAAAGGACCAGAAATGATGAAGGTTAAAGAAAATTTGGAACGAAGGCTTAAACTTGCCGGAAAACTGGACCTTACAACAGATAACGTCCGAGCTCTTTTTCGGTTGTGTGCGTTTGGAGTGATAACCGACAATGACAAGACTTGGTGTGACTTGTTTGACTTGAATGACTTTCGTGCAATAGAATATCTGTCCGACTTGAAGAAGTATTATGAAAGTTCTTACGGTCACGAAATGAACTACAAGATCAGTTGTCCTCTTGTCAAGGACATTATGAAGAACCTAGAAGAGTTCACGAAGGAGAAGAAACCTCGCGGAGTCTTCAGGTTCGGTCACTCACAAACTGTGGTTCCTCTGATGTCTGTCTTGGGTTTGTTCAGAGATGACCCACCTCTTCGGGCTGACAACTTCAAACAACAAGGTAACAGGAAACTCTGGTCAGCAAGGGTCGTTCCCATGGCAGCAAATGTGGCGTTTGTTCTTTACCAATGCGACAGTGAACCCAAACAGAGAATACAGGTATGAACGAGCTGTCAATTTCTGTCAGTTAGTCAGTTAACTCTCGACGAATCTATTACAGAGTAGCAAAACTTTCAGCTAAGTATTTAGAGCGTCCAAGTCTCTACCGGAATTCAAAATCTTTGTTTTGAGGAAAGTGGAGTCGGCCGACGGCTGGGCCAGTGGAAGTCTTAGAATTGTTCTGTATAGGAGCAGTTTTATTGTTGTTCCGTATAAAATCGCTGCTTTCCAAAAGTTTTACTGAAAGTATTTTAATAAAGGCAGTCTAACTTGAGAAAGAAACCCTTTCAATAAACAAAATTTTCAAGGATCGTTGCATGTTGGCGTTATATAACGTTAGTCAATAATTTGTCCTACAGGCCAACACTAAATTTGCTTCAGAAATCATAACTGTAATATGTTTCAATCATCTTCAAAATTAAGCCACCCGTACCAAATTTTCAACAGTTAAAGAAGAATCGTGCTTAAATCAGTAGTTATAGGGGCTCTTTCATGGCTGAATCAATGGGTTTTCGTTTTTTCAGAAGTTTAATTTTTACGTTATTTGTCAAAATAATTTCAAAAGAAAACATCTTAATCCACTGAAAAGGCGGTAATCGATCACTTCTGCCAAGGTTTTATGCATTTTAAACAACTTGGTACATTGTGTTCCGGCCTGGAACGTGAGAAGTGACAATTATAATCCAACTGAATCGCCGTCTAAAATAGACCATCCGTAGCATTTGCCTCTTGAAAAACTTAGAAGGGTACATCTGAACAGTGACTGTTTAGAGATATTTTAGCTTCAAACAGGTTTTTTTGTCAATAAATCCCTGAGCATGCGCAAAGCTGTGAAAGAGTCCTTTTATTTGTAGCAGAAGTTCTTTTTGTATTCTTAAAGTAGCATAAGGTCTTTTGCCAATGAAACCGTGAAAACCGTGAAAGAGCCCCCTTTAAATTATCCCTTTATAACACAGTAGAATACGAAAAAGAAAAAGGGTGGGGGAGCCTAGCCTGAGATTGTTCTTAACTGTGCAAATCGAGGTCGTTCTTTTTTAAGTTCCATACTTCAAACAAAGAATGACGTCATAAATGATTCTCCACCAATAAACACGGTTTCCTATCCTAACCCCAGGTGCTGGTGAACGAAGGTGTTGTACCCATCGAGGCCTGCAAAGGAGCCGAAATCTGCCCACTTGAAACATTCCTCCGTTACTATAATAACACAGTGCGCAACTGTGACGCCGAATTCAAACGTCTGTGTAGTTTACCGCTGACCGGAGGTGTGCCTGACAGGCGTCACTCGGTGTGGACTGTGGCGCTTCTATTTACACTGTATGCTCTGTGTGGGCGATTTTAACTGATCTGATGTACACTTTCGTCCGCTCTGCGAGTGTTGTTCCCAAAACTAGCCCCAGAACTTTACTTAAACGCATAAATGTTGCTTTCGTCTTAATTTCACGAATTAAAATAATGAACTCACAATTAAGACCAGTTTATGATTAAATGAAGAACAATTAAAAGCAGTTTTCCGCCCTGGGTCAATCGGCGCTTGTCATATCGAAATCACTTACTCCTCAGTGATAAGTTTGTAAACGAAAAGAGCTTATTTGGGGGATGTCTTCTACCGGGGAAAGGGGTTTATGCAGGGAGATTCTTAAACCCGGTAAGGGAACTTATACATGGGGAATCTTAGACAAGAGAGGAGGACTCATACGGGGAGAGTCTTATATCCGGGAGGGGGTCGATACGGAGAGAGTTGTATATCCGGGAAGGGCTCAATACAGCGAGAGTCGTATATCCGGGAGGGGGTTGATACGGAGAGAGTCGTTTACTCGGAAGGGAATTTGGACTAACTTTCTATAAGGAAAGTACAATGTTAATCGATTGCCAATACATCAGTGTTATGATACTACCTTTTGTTTTACTCTCGGTAATTGTAAAAGAAATCGAAATCATGAGATATATATGCTAGAAAAAAGTACATTGTTCTATTAAAACGCTACAGCC
Organism: Bergia puertoricense; assembly: GCA_026167885.1. Classification (NCBI taxonomy): domain Eukaryota; kingdom Metazoa; phylum Cnidaria; class Anthozoa; order Zoantharia; family Parazoanthidae; genus Bergia; species Bergia puertoricense. Next base: position 7,767 of record JANSTQ010136345.1, read on the forward strand.
GCTGATAAATCGAGGACAAAATCAGTATATTCGAAGTAGTTTATGTAATTATGAACAAGAAAAATGAAGTTAGAAAAATTCAGCTCCAACCTCTGGCTACGGCAAGGACCGTACACGCTTTTGTTTATAAGAACAACTTTATAAGAACAACGAGGCTCAAATTGGCCAAAATTTAAGAACAATTTAAGAACAAGTTCAGGCTGAGGCGCGATAACTATGAAAAATTTTTCAGGTAGAAACTTGACTGACACTCGTAATTTAATGTCTTGACAACATGTACAAACAACTACTTTCACTAGGGGCACAAGCTAGAGAGAGGACAAAAGGTAATGTAATCTGAGACCTAAAGACTGTTTCAACAAACAATGAAAGTAGTTCGCCTCTTAATACAGCCGTACAATACATGTATGGTGCGAAGCGTTTCGTTTTCCAATGCTTTGTTTCTGTTTTGCTTTTTCTTCAAATCAAACCGTCATAGAAATAATAACAAATTAGGAACAATTTGAGGCTGAAGTCGCCAAATAATTAAGAACAATGAACCTCGACAAAAATTACTGGTTCTTATAAAAAACTGAAAGCGTGAAGCTAACAAACGAAGAAAAGCAAATTCTCAGTTTTTTTCTGAAACACTCTTTATTGTCTTTGTTGGGCTTTGCTAGCTACTATTAAGCCTTTTTTATATAAAGATGTTGTGAAAGGAACGTTTGGTATGAACCAATGAAATTCGTTCGAATTTATGATTCACAGCAAAGATTAATTGACTGAATCAAGTACTATTAACTGTGTTAGTACTTTCCTGTTAAGATTTCCAGTCAATAAGCACTCTTAATTAAGTTTAATATTGAACTTTTAATTTAATTCCAAAACATTGAGACAATGAGACAAATTAGTTCTTTTTTAAAAAGAGAAATATATATTTTATACTGCAGCTGCACAATTTTCGAAGTGTCTTCAAAAGGATGGATAATTTGGACTTTTTCAATTTAAACTTTAAAATGTGTTTTACCATATTTATTGCTATGAAAGCCTTCGCTTAATATATATAATTTTCTTCAAAATAATTAATTGATTGTCTCTTGTGTTTCGACGACAACAACACTGTGTATTTACAGATTTTAAGAAAACCTTCTTTCTCTTACAGCCCCCTAGGGATATTGTGGGTAAATCATGTAGATGTAGAACCCTTGATTAAAAACTAACAATTTGAAGCTAATCGAAGTTAAAAGTAGTTATAGTACTGTATGATATATAAAAACTAACAACCTACGCGCTTTTTTATAAGAACCAGAAATTTTGGCGATGCTCATTGTTCTTAAGTTTTTAGGCTTTTCAGTTTCAAATTGTTCTTAAGTATAATCTACAATGTTGTATTAAAGATGCCTCTTCAACTCAAATGTCAGGTTGCCAATTTCAATCTGTTTGGATGATGGACATAGGTGTTCATTGACCGGCAGACAGATTTAATACTGTACATTAACTTGAACGAAACGAAAGATGTGCATGAAGTTGCTTATTTTTTAGTGTTCAGTTTTACATGGTTAAACAATTATGCATGAAAATAAATCTTGCGAAAACATTTAAAATTTGGCTGATTCGGGTTAAATATAACAAATTCTACTATTTCGTATTGAAACGTCAGTGGCTCTGAGTCATCCCAGCCTCACTGGATTGTTCATATATTGTTCTTAAAATCTGAGCGATTAATTAAAGCCTCATTGGTATTATAAAGTTCTTCCTATAAAAAAAGAGTATATTCAAAGTTAAAGCTAGTTTCAAGACTACAAGAAACCTGAAAATTAAACATTTAAAATCTAGGTAAAATCTAGTTATAAGACTACATAATAATTTACTTTTTATCAATTCGGTAAAATCAGAGATTTCACACCAACCGGTGAGTATCAAATAGGTAAAGTCAGGTTTCGTATAATCAAACGGAAGCATAAAAGTTAAAATTGTCAGGGATATATCTCTGCATAACTGATAACTTTGTCATATTTTTATTTCAATTTAATTTCATTTGTTGTCCAGTCTTTTCTGAAATCATATAAATGTTTTTGACGGTATACGAAGCAATTAATCTGCGAGCTTCAATATAGACTGGTTAGGCTAAACAACCAGTTTTTCAAATACGAGTTGTTTATTTTGTCGATTTAAAGCCAATTCTTTAGTTTATCTTTAGAATGAAGTTTTAGGGTCAATCGAGATTTACGATAATAGACATGGCCTTGCGGAATTGCGAGTATTGTCCATTACCGATTTAATGAGGATTTCTGATGCTCGGCAACTTTTATATAATAGAGTATACATAAATGCGGTGTATTGGTGTAATTTGACTGACAAAACTGTATTTGCGATTGCTCATTAATTCTAACCAAGAACGTTTTAAGTGCTGACACAGAGTAAAAATATACAAAGCATGCATCAAAATCTGGTCGAAAATGCGGGTGGGGTTAAATTTTCGCACAGTGAGGCCTGTTTCAAACGTCGTGCTACAGCCGAATTTAATTCAGTCGAACTTAATTGAAGCAGTCAAACTTTGCTGTAAATACACGTTCAAAACGAAATATGTAACTCTGAACAGTTTATTTTGTACAGTTGTTAAATCACTTCCGATAAATTACAACTTTCACAATTTGTTTTGGACGAACATTTGCTGCAAAGTTTAGACGGCTTCAATTAAATTCGACTGTAGCACGACGTTTGAAACAGGCCTGAATGTTCCTTCTCTCCAACATGACATCGGTTGTTGTCAAAGAATGCGGTGTGGAATATAAGGTAACAGAACAAAGAAATAACTTTTGCTGGGGCATCCCGCAGTGAAAAACAGAAACATGGCGTATTCGCACAGATGCAAAGTGAATTCTGCAGAACTCTGTTTGTTTCATATTCTGCTAAACATAGACGTGTTTGCAAACTTCTTTTTTTTTTTTATCAATGACTAAACTTATTTGGAAGTGAAAAGTCATTGAAATCATTCATAGCATTTAAGACCAAAGAATTTCACCTGCTCCGCCAGTTCCGGAAAAATTTATTAAAATACCCAACTTTTGGCTTTTACAAAAACCGCTTAGCGCATCAGTACATCGTAAGTTTTTTAAATTTTTTTATACACTGATGAGATTTTTTTTAAAACAAACACTAAGAATACGTTTACCGTTTGACAAAATAACTATCGAGTGCTTTTATTAAAAATCCTGCGAAGTTATTTTCATTCTGTCTAAATCCCTCGATTTACAATAACAAGTATTTAAGTAGATCCATAGAGCATGCAAAAACTTCAAAAGTTGTGAGCTATTTTAATACTCCTTGGAATAAATTTAAAATTAAGCAGGATCTCAATTTCTGTAGCAGTGTGAACTAATATTTGAAGTGGGTTTTATGGATATTGTAATAGTCTCGAAGGAAAAACAAACATGTAAGGACAATTTCAGTTAACTTTTGTTTTAAATTTGAACCAATACTGAAATATAATTCAAATATGCGAAGTCGATAGCCTTATGCAAGACGTCGAGTAGATTAACAAATTTTTACAATGTCGTGGCGATAGTTTGTATTACCGCTATATATTTGTTATTGGACATATAATCGCATCAAGGTCTTTGCTTTTTTTTAAATAACTGTATCTGCAATTTCTTGGCTTGTAACAGACTCGATTTTTTGTGGCTTTACTCACCTGCGAAGCAATCGTCGACCTTCCGGTACCCTTACTTGAATTTTTGCTTTGTAAAATCCGATAAAATCTTGCTGACAAAACTTGGTTACCTCGATCCTGTTACAAACTGTACATCAACACTTTTGGAGGACCGAAATAGCTTAATTGAAGCAAGTTTTTGATCACAAAAACTAAACAGTTTGGGCCTTTGTTGCTACGAATTTTTATAAACAAAGTCTTCAAATAGATGTGGATGCCCAAACGCTTCCTGATTGGCTCAAGTGAGTGAATTTAACAGGTGAGTTAGCGATAAACAAAAACTTCTGTTTTATAAAATTGAAAAGCAGCTTGCTGCTTGAAAACATTCTATTCTAAAAACATCAGTAGTCTCTGATTGACGCAATTCAAATCGAATCAAGTTAAACACATCCTTTCTGTAATTTTAAAAAGGGATTGATTACAGGTGAAGAACAAAGTCCGTAATTATATTTCCGTGTAGGTCTTCACAACTTTTCCGCCAAAGTAATGAAACTCGACGAATATCAAAGGAAGTATATTAACTAACTGCAACGAAACAAAGTATTTGAACAAATTAAATTCAGTCAAAACTTCAGTTTATAAGTCAAATATCATAAATCCATCAGCTTTGTCAAAAATTTTGGATAAGAATAAAACAATAGTAAATTGGATTTTACTGGCTAGCAAATCGAAAGCCAAAAATCGCTTTTTATTCAAATTCTATTAAGCATTTCAAGTTTAGTCTATTAACTTCTATTACAAGGGAAGAAAATGGAATTATATTATCAACCATCTACTGTCCTGAAATTCGAAACAATAGTTATTTTTTAGGTGAAATGAACCGAATCTAAGCATTTTGAAAGTAAAGTCGAGCAGTTACCAAGGAAACGAAAGCAGATGCCTTGCTTGTTCTACGACTACATTTTAACCACGTTATTCCTCCATTTGAGGGCTTTTAGCGAAACCCCGAAATAGGGGCTGAGAAGTTTCGTTGTATCGGGACCTTGTTATGTTTGAGTTTATATCACACAACACAACAACACTGACAACACAACAACAACGTATATTTTCCCTATTTGTTTAACAGTTACAATATATTTAAAGGTTATTGAAAGAAGAATATAGGATTACTGGCCACCCGTGAATAACCCGCATAAGGGATAAAAATGCCGGGTGGTCTGTATTTTATTTTTGCTGAATATTTCTGTTCGGTTCACACACCAGAAAACAAACATTAAGAAAAAATAAATGAAAAATAAATAAAAATAATAAATAAATAAATAAATAATGGACTAGTGCACTAAAGTTGCCTAGTATTGTTTTAGAAAATTTAGCTTCATTTTATCTTTGAACAATGAAATTGAAGAAGGTTTTATTTTTTCATTCATATCAATTGACCGTAACAAAAAAGATGGCGACTGGTACATTTACCCATAACTCCTAGCGCGCGAAAAACCTGAAAACGCTCATAAAAACGTACAGAAAGGATTTAAAAACTTCAAACCTGGCATACACAATGTTGTTAGTGCATGGACAAGTTTCTTAAAACAATGGCCTTCCATGTGCACCTATTCGCTGCGTTAGGTTCGCAAGGCATTGTGGTCAAATGTACAGCCGCCATTTTTTTCGGTAAGGTGAACTGGACCTTTGAATTCCATAAGTTGTTCTTACTTTGGGGGAGGTAGTAAGACTGTTTTGTTGCAAGCCTTGTGTTGTACTAATTAACCATATTAAACTCAACGAAAAAAGATTGAAAAATAGATGGCAAGAGATGATTGCGAAATTTATACATAAATATTGCAATATGTAGGGTAGCAAATTCAAATACTTTTAAGATTTTTAAGGACCTAAAATAATGGGCATGAGTGTTCATCATATCTAGACTGATAAAGGAATAAAACAGTGTTGTGTGTGGCTCTATACAAGAATAAAACACGGAGTGACGTAGTATGACACGAGAAAAGTGTTGAGAGAAACGAGGCGAAGACGAGTTTTCTCTCTGCTTTTCTCGTGTCCTACTACGTCACTCCGTGTTCTATTCTTGTTTAGAAAATAGAAGCGATAGTACGCGCGCTCTGATTCGCTGCAGTTGCGTGTTCTAAAACTGGATAGAGCCACGG